>JAQGBH010004824.1:0-15737 GCA_034698265.1 Sminthurinus aureus
GTAAAAAAAAAAAACTAAAACTAAAATTATTTTCATAGACTCCGTTGTCTGCCAATGAATAAATAAATAAAAATAATGGTAGACAATTTATACAGAACGCAGAATGTTTGTTGTATTACACGTATAATATATATAGACAATATACAAGGACAAGAGACAAAACGAAATACAATCTAAATATTGAATCTGCATGTCGGCGTCGTTTGCGATCTCTAAAAAAAGGTACAAGTTTTAAAGCGTACGGATAAAATCCAGAAAATATCTCTTTATATTTTTATAATTATTTTTTATCATTTTATCTTCTATGTATTTTTTTTTGTCTTACTCTCTATTTTATTTATGTATAATATTAAATGAATACAGGTTCGAATTTCAAGTCTATCTACTATTTATACTTATCATTTATCATACATCATACTTCATACAGGGTTTTCCCGTTTGATTCCCTCATTGATTCATGCATAAACTTTTTCCACTTTACACTTAAAACGTAAGTAATTTCTATGTACAATATTTTATTACACATAAATTATGTGTGTGTAGTGTTTTTTTAGTGTCTAGAATCTAGATGTATCACCTATCTATTACCTATTTACGTATATTATGGAATGAAGACATAATATTTTAAATTTGTGTGTGTTGGAGTTTTTGGTAATAAAAACGATTAATAAAAATAATGAATGACTTTTTACTTTGACTTGATGAATGACTTTGAAACTTTTTTAAGGTGCAAAATTCACTTGTTAGTTGGATTATTACTGGGATTATTATTATTATTGTTATTATTGTTATTCGTGTTATTGTTGACAGTTGGATGATCACTGGAAATGATAATTTGGGAAGTTTCGTTGTTTGGATTGACGGTATGATTAGTTCTATCAGATGCGATTTCATATGGAGGGGGAGCGGGATAGTTGTCGATGGGGATACAATCATATGGTGGAGGAAAATCCATCACTTGATTAGTGGCGTAGGAAGGCAAGTTAGTTGTTGAAGATGGTGCTGTTCTTTGATTCCCATGATGGAAGTATCGACGTGGTCTGTTATTCCTCGTTGAATTTGAATGTTCCATTGGAATTTCTTCATTTGATCTTCGACTAAATGGATGGGCAACTGAACTACGATAACAACGTCTCGGCCTGTCAGAAACGCGATCCGGAACAAATTCCGTATCAAATGCAGAACTAAATAATATACAAGAAAAATAATCATAATAATAATTAGTACATATATTATTATTCTTAATAAGGTTCAGTGTTTTTTCATTCATTTAGAAATTTCGGTTAGTATTTAAGTCATTTAATTTATAAATGTACAATGGACGATATATTATGTACCTTGGTGCTTGAAGATATGGTTTTAACTGGTAACTTATACAACTGATTAAGACGGACAGAATGAAGAGGAAGCTAATGGCTCGCGTCATGCCCGAAAACAAAGCAGCATGGTAATTTCTAGGTCGTCTGTCCACATCATAACTCTTCATGAGTTCATAGTCATATTTCTTCATATTATTTTTATCACTGAAATAGTGTCCAATGAAATTGTCCATGTCCACAACTACGTCATAGGGGAAGAAACCCAGTTTTTTCAATATTCGATGCTGTTCTGAACACGAATATGAACCACAAACTTGATGTTTCATGGAACTACTGTTACAAATTTTAGCTGATGGGTTTAATGAGTACTGTTGCACGTTAATCACACAATCTGAAAGTGCTGTAATTGAAAAAATATTATTCAGGATTTTGAGCATTGAATTTAGAATTTATAAACTATAAAAATATGTAACCAAAAAATATATTACACATGTGTATATGCTTTTTAGCTTGATAACTTACAGTAGTAAACCTTGTAAACCACAGTAAAATAACCGGGTTGATCCTTTAAAAATATTTCTGGAATTGGGAGCGAAAAGCCCATTTTATTTCCAGTTGACCAAATTGAAGGAGTATGAGGATTTGTGTGGTTATTTTCATGATCATGAGGTGGATTAAATATTTTGTACATTTTACACAGTTGCGTCAAGTTCGTTGTCGTCTTGTCACTTATTCTAAACTATAGTGGAGAAAAACATCACAATAAAAAATCATATTATACAAACTTCAATCACAATCTTTCTTTTTTCTAGTAAAATTACACTGATTACACTGAAAAAACTGTGTACATTCATCATCCATTTGCAAAATTTTAAAGTCTAATATATTATACCTTAATAAAATTTCGGCAGTCCATGGAATTTGTAAAATTCCATTCTTTTTTACTATATTGAGCTGCTCTCACTTCAACCTTGAGTAATCCATTTACTCTTCCAAGATTTGACTCCAAGAATGTACAAGGAACATCTTCCTGCAAATTTGGATCTCGTGACTTTACCACGTCCACTAATGGAATGGACATTATTTTCAAATTTTTGTTGATAAAAAATATTCGATCTTCTTTATTCCCATTTAAAAGTGCTGGACATGTTTGATCATTCATCAGCAAATCTATTGAAAACAACCGTTTTGAGTATTAAACTACTGATTTTCACTAAATACTTTTAACCAATGACTTTATGTAGGACTCATATTTTACATAAAAAATATTATCACGTTTACCTTTAGCTGAGGAAAGTTGGTAAATGCTGAACAGCAAAAATGTGCCATAGTAAAGAATGAATAGAAGGAATTTATTTGGAAAAAAATGAAGCTCGCTAGTGAAATTTGTCCTAAACATGATGATGTGTATTCGTGTCCTGGACGTGGACACTAGTAAAATGAACAAATGTTTTTCTTTCGTGTTTTAGATCTGTGTAAATCCCATACTGTGTGTCGAACGTAGAAAGTAGAAAATAACCTTTTTGGCTGATGTATTTATTTATTTATTTGTGTGTATGTTTTCTATTTCAAAAATTATTCTAAATTCTAAACTATTTTTTTCTAAACTATACACATTTCAATTTTATCCCTTCTTAAAAATTAACACAATTTGATCACTTTGTGTTTTTCTTTTTTCTCTCGTAACTCACGTTCCAAGGTGAAGTTTAGTTTTTACCATGATCTTTTTTATTTATATTCCACTCTACAAAAACTTTCCTTTGCACCAATAATAACTGAATTGATGTAGTTATCGAAATGAATTTATTTATTTATGTATCATATTTTCTCCTCTTTCACATTTCACGCTACAAAAATTATTACACTTTTCCTCCATAATCTACAATGTTACAGAATATAAGAGTGATGATTTAACTCGACGTTAACAGAATTATGATTTTACATAATCAAATTAGTACTTACTGAACTTGAGTCTTTTTTTTTATGTATTACGTTTATTTATCACGAATTATACCATATTACTTCACTATATTATGTAACATAATAAATAATAAAATACGTCATGTTTTTTCTACCAATCAATTATACATACACGTAACGTCAACCACATTTTCAAAATAATTTCAATGATATTTCTTCCACAGCTGAAGAGAAATAATAATAATATTATGATAAAAAAGATACTGCACTTTTAAATACTATACGTCTTTTATTATTTTGTATAATAATATTTGGGTAGATTTATGCCTTTATTTTTAAAGTACTCAGTATTTTTGTTCCTGTTATGCACAACGTAGAAAGACTGATGCATTTTTATTTTATTATTAGAAGTAAGGAAATTCTAAAGTAATATAATGCACACTTTTCCTTTCTCAGATTTTGGATTTTATATTCCTTGCGGAAAACGAGAAAGATACTTACTCGTGACTTTCTCTTTGCTTCTCCGTCCTCGCTATTCCTTTCGTACTTGGTCGTATTTTCCTTTCGTGAGCAGATGGATCGATAGTCTCTTCTATGTGTAGTTGACATTTAGTTCTTTGGTAAAAGGAAAGGAGACGAAAGGAGCGGAGAAAGCAAGAGAGAGAGAGAACGGGAGTTGTGGAGCTCTCGTATAATGCACTCTTTATTTTCCATGCATATTATAATACATACCCTATCACAATATCATACCGTAATCATGTGCACATTGAGTAACGTTGAGACTTGAGACGGCATGTACTGAAAGCTGAAAATACACACACACACACACAATCCACAATAAAACAGTCTACAATTCACTCTATTGTGGTCTTTTCTTTCTCCTTTCACAAACACGCATAATAAACACTGTATGTATATTCGGTATTCAACATTCAACCAGTTCACGTAAGCTGTAGACTCTAGACTGTACTCAGTACAGAGCATAGAAAAAGAATGGTAGAATTTCTACAAAAAATATTATTTGCTATGTTTTTTAAAGGGGAAAATTGTACATGTATATCATATATGTAATGTGTAATAATATATTTTTTCCCCATGCAATAGTTAAACCTATTTTCTTTTGTGACAAGTAAAAGTAAGTGCCGAGTGTAGAGTGTAGAGCATTAGAACTTAGTACAAAGTTATTTCATGTAACAGCACAATTTGGTTTTTGGCCTTGCTACTTTTTTTGCTTTTCAGGTTGCTCCCAACTTACAAGTCTCAATATGAATACAAATTAGCATGCTGGAAAGCAAAAAGTCAGCTGGGCATAATCAATATTAATCATGAATCATGAATCACATTCATAAAATTTCTTCGAGTTCCATGTCCTTTCAATCGTTTAATATAACATTCCATAATGCCCCATTGCTTCTCATGATAAATACTTGTAAGGTTTAAGATTCTTTTTGTTGCTGATGTCAGAGATTAAGATGTGAATGCAAGTTAACTGAAATGAAATGAGATGAAATAAAAAGAAAAGAAAATGAAAGTGTGAGTCGCATTTAAACTGATGTAGAATGTTGAGTTTCTACAATGCCAATGTACAAGCGTAATCGGTTGTTCACCTAACGTATTAAAATAAAAGCATTAAAAATTAAAAGTACTATGTTGTTGAAGACTGTAGCCAACAATTTAATAAAACATGAAAAGAGGTTGACTTGTTATATTTTTGCAAGGGTTTATAATTTATAAAGTACTGATGATTTTCAATTCTCAACGAGTTTACTATTTTAAATTTGGGATAAGTTTCATTTTTCATCATTCATCATATGCCACACACATTGTATAAATTGCATATTAGTCGATATATTATAGAATTTTGAGAAAACTCATTATGTATCGATCTACAGTCTACACACATGGAATCGTGATGTGATTCAATTTAAATCTCATATATACAAATTGTATATTCCACACGTCCTGGTTTACACACGGTTACGTTGAAAATTGATTGACCACTTGGAGGTTCTTCATTATCCACTTGCAAAACCACTGGTAATAATAATAATGTAATGCTTTTATTTTATAGATAGATAGATGATAAATGTATAGTTCTCTTTTCATCTGTTCATCAAGTTGTGTGTATTTAGAAGTAAATGTAAATGTGGTACGCATCTGCCGTGGCATGACAGGTTTTGTGTGGCTTTCTCGTCAAAATACACACGTTTTCAATGTTCATGTGAGTTTACAGATAGTACAGTAACCGTAACAAGTCATAATAGATGGTTCTTTTTTGTAGTCCAAAAGGAGATAAAATATATTTTATTACAGATACTTTATGTCTTAAAGAAGAAACGGAAGTTACGAGTCAGTCAAATTCACGGTCATGTGTTGCTATTTGCTACAAACTACAAATCCACAATACACACACAGGACACAAGTAAAAGCTCTTATTTGCAGGAACGAGGAAATTATCATAACACACATAGCGATGCCGATGTTGCGAAAAAATTTAAGGTACAAGAGAAAAATGGTCAATCAGAAAGCATAACATAATTTGTAGTTTGTAGATCGAATAATATATTATAACAAATATTGGAAGGTAATATAAAAAGAAAACAAGTGTGTATTTTGCATGTACTTATACATTTTGCCAATGACCTAGATACAACTCTCAAGTTTGCTTATTGTGAACACTTCCCGTGGTTTTACTTATTGTTAGTGTTCCTCTCAAATCGGACATGGACAAAAAGGGTAGACGGACAAGCAAACAGAAAGGAGAATACAATATAGAAAAAAAGAAGCTATAGAAAACCAAACCAAAAAACATGTGCATCATGGAGCATAGGACACAAAACACCGAATACAGAACATAAGTAGAACCACGGTAAATAAAAATCGACTTTTTTCCGTGTACGTAAAATATAATCTCACCTGCCATCGATTGCAGCTTTGGTGCTGTTTGTATTATGCATGGTCACATGAACTTTAGACTTGGCATTGAATGTGTGTGTCTGCCTGATGCCTGCTGTCCGACACAATTGTTGTTGTAGGTGTGTGTTTTACTACATATTGCGTGATAAACTAATAGCCAAACCGATTTTTCCGGAGTTTGATGACGTACATGAGACTGGCACACACAGGCTGTGTATGATATACAGTATATCACATACTCTTTATAAATTCTATACTCTACAATATACATGAAATTAGAGCAAGACATATTATGTCTTCAGAAAACATGTTTTTGAAGCATTGGATGATTTTGATAAATCTTTGTGTTTTCGCTTCACATGATAATTTTTACAAAATATTCAGCTCTGCCACGTCTTTGATTTTGAGTTTCGGGTTTTGAGTAAAAGTTTAGTTAGGAAAAGCTTCAAGTTTCGTCAAAATATCCTAAAAAATCACCTCTGTAGCATTTACCTTTAAGGGTTTTAAGATAAAGAAAAATGAGCGTGTTTGTCTAATTTCATGCAACATAAGTTATGCGTCATGTGCATATGTCTGGTTTCTGTACATTTGGTTTTCTATAGATTCAGTGAACCTTATTTTTAGAATTTATTATTCAAGAAACGATTGCTTTTGCTTTTCCCTTTCCCCGATGACAAGTACAAATAAAAAAGCACTTCTTTGTTTGGTTGGTTTGCTCCACTTTTTCCTATTGAAATTGAAAGCAGAAAGAGGGAAACGGAACTCGCCAATAATTTGAAGGTTGAACTGAAAATTGCAAAAAAGTGTATAATCTAATATTATAATAATCCACGCAAACTTTTATCTTGTATAAAAAATCTATGCATAACACCTTTTGTCTTTTTATTAGAACTTTTGTAAAAAAACATGCGTTGAATTTGAATAAAATTCAAAACTCAAAACGTACGTCATAACTCATAACACTTAACAATAACTTACATTACATTTGTTGGTATCTAAAAGCTAAAAGCTAAAAAGTAAGAAGAGGTATAAAATGATTACAAAATATAAAATATTCTGAGGAAAAAACATGAAAAAATAAATAAGCTATTTGTACAAAAAATTATAAAATTAAAAATAGTAATACAAAATACAAGTAGCGTTGTACATTTTTTGGTACTAAAAATACTTTTGTAGAAAGTTTGAAGTCTGGTTTGTGAAGCTTCAAAAAGTTGCAAAAATATTATTCATGATGTATGATTTAAGAAGTATAACATAGACAGTCAAAACTCCGACACCAACATCCTTCTTGAAAGTTGAGACTTTCACATGCTGAACAACACGTTCCTTCAAAACCGCCCGAAAATCCTCCACATGCTTTGAAATTGTTTTTGCCATCTTCGACTTTCAATGAGACGCGTTTTGGGAAGGGATGTCGATTTTGTTTTTTGTGATCTCTGGAGTCATAAAGTCCGTTTAAAGCCCGATAATTTCGGGAAGAGGATGACACATCAAAGACGGTATTACTGAATGATTCAAAATCCGTGTTAACTGGTGCAGATGAACGATCTCTGAAACTATCCGCTTGTACTCCCTGGATAAATTATCACAATAGAAGACATTCACAAATTTATAAAAAAAATTATTATATTCACTTTTATTTATTTATGTTGTTTCTCTCGTTTCTCGTGTACAAAATGTCTCTTGTCACTTGATACTTGATGTTTATCTCACTAGTAAATATTTTTAAGCTTTGTTTCATCACATTATCCACTATCACTATCTTAACTAACAAGTAAACACAACATAATACATGATACACGATAAAAATCCACAAGTATTAAAATAATTTCATAAGGTGGTATAGTGTCGTATGAGAATTGGCAAAGTAACTAAAAATGAAACTAAAACTGAACGTACCTGAAATCCAAGAAAAATGGTAATACCTACAGCAAATATTGTGGAAATACTGATCACAGAAATAACTTTATTCAAGTCACTAAAACCCATGATGATCCTTGATGAGGTTATTCTTGTGTATATGAAACTTGTTTCTGGTTTTATAATTTTTATTAGGGCAGATCAGTTGTATTTTAGTTGTATTTTGTTTTGATTTTTGATGTTCTTTTACTGTTTATTGATCTCATTGAACATTGAACTGCACTTCACTGAAGAATGATGTCCAACTACTAACCAGAAACCAAGACAAAGACAAATGGACAGTATGTTGAATGTTGAGGTGAGGATAGAGCAAGTTTCATTGGTAAAATTAAGTTCCCTTAGTCAACAATAAATATAAAGAGATGCATATAAATGCACAAAGTACACAGAGTAAAACAAAATAGTATAAATATGCTAATAAAAAAACTTGTACAGATCCTTTGTTGTGATTCTTCCTCTTCTTATTCTCCTCTTTCTTGTTCGTCGTTCGTCTTTCGTGGTAGTTGTCTATCTTGAATTTGATGCTCCTGAAAAGATTGAAGTTGATTTTTTTTCTGTTGACTGTTCACACAAGTGCAAGTGGACAGGACAAGACAAGTCTACAATTCCTTAGTTATCAGTTAACTTTATTATGTGTAGTGTATAGTGTGTGTACACACTGTACATTGTACATATAAGCTAAAATTATTTACAGATTTGTGCAATGTGCAAGTGTCAAGTTTCGCCAATTCAAATTTATGTAGAATGTAGAATGTAGAGACTAGTTTGTATTTGTATTCCACTGTGATAAATATTTATTTACTGTATTTGCTATTACTATACAATATTTTTCTGTCTATAGGTAATATATTTGGTTTTTGGATCTTGGGATGGGGGGTCGCACTATTTTACTTTATTCTTTATTTTATTCAATTCAATTCCATATTCTATATTCCATTCAATCATATCACACATTCTCAATCTTTATCCTCTTTAAGAGCAACGTCATTCTCATCCTCATCGCCGTCGTCAGTCGTCATCTGTACATACATGAGCAAAACTTTCATTTTTAAGACATTTCTTTCTACATTCTACACAATCCACAATCTACAATCTACACTAATAGTTGATCTTTTTTTCATACCACTTTTAGTTTCTTTTTTTTCTATAATAATCCAATTGGTAGTCTCTAAGGTGTGTGCATACACAACTTCCTGTCACTATCTGTAAATACAAAGACACCACATCAACATACAAGATACTAATGTATTTATTGCATAGGATTAACGACAGATTTTACATAGACAATACACACATCAAACATGACACATTATAAAATATATACGACCACTAACTTTTTTCATCCTTCACAACACCGTCACCGTCACATCTCTCTCCATGTGTCAATGGTCGATGTACGATGTAACAGTGTGAGAATTTTCTTTACGAGCACGACTGTAGATTGTACATTGTGCGCACTTCTTTATGTCCAAAAAAAATTCCATTAAATATGCATAGGTCAGTTCCTGATAAAAAAAGTTGAAAAACTATAACCCAATCAACTAAATATCAGCCCTAAAACATAAATGTATGTATGTATACATGTATATCACATCTGCACTATTTTTTTTGCATGGTTAATGGTTAACCTCAACGTAGGGTCCACTTTACACTGTACACATAATATATGCAAATACATTTCTAATTTCTAATTAAGAACTCTATGACAGAGCAATTGAAGAAAAATTGTATTAACTCTCCATGTACATAAATGTATAAATGTATATAGCGCATAGCTGTAATTTGTATAAAACATGATTACAGCAATGTGGATTAACCAGATTTAAAAACCCACAAATACCTATACACTATACAATATACAATCTCGCAAAATGTAACACCCACCGACGGTGAGTGTAGAGTGGAGATTGTAACGAAAAGATACCACATAAGTACAAGTTTGATTAAGGAGAAAGAGTAAAAAAACCAACATTTCGTTACCTGTTACAGTGTCTGTGCATTTATGTAGATAACTTATCTCTTGTTAAACCACTCTTACTATCAACTATTCAATATTCGCTACATCGCTACACATTACACACATCTGTGTATTTCCTTTCCTAGGAAAATCCAAGTAGACAAGTTGAAGTCAAATAAAACAATATTGACGTAGCCTCAAATTTATGTATCCCTTTGTACAGGTGTGTATCTTGCATCTTGTATCTTTGATCTATGTCTGTGTAATACTGATATTTCACCATTAAAAATTCACAAGCAGAAGAAACAAGATTTACCGGAAAGAACTTTGTTATCTTTAACATCGTCATTTTCATTTTCATTTTTAATCCTTTTAGAGTAATTATAATAACATGGATTCAGATAAGATGTACTAGTAGGTATACGTGATATGTATGAATATGTACATTCGAGCACATTTTGTATCATTTTACTGTAAGTTACGACTACGGTTTTTGTGATCACTGAAAGCACAAAAAATAAAAATAAAAATACATGATTTTACCTGATTAGAAGATGGATTCAACGTACATTTTCTTAGAACTCTCTACTCAATGCTCAATCACGTTTCTCAATTATTGCTCATCAATAATGTTGGTATTATTTTATTACTAGAAACCCATCAAGTGAATTTAAAAATTATAAATTATGCATAGCGATAAAGATCATATTCCAAGAAATCTGTGTACAAAGTACATTGTACATTGGCATTGTAGTATATTTTATACATGTGTGTGTATATTTTGTATTTTACAACCACCTCGTTTTTCCATGTCATTTTTTTTTTCGTTTTTCGAGTCGAGATTTTATTCTAGTATTTATCAATCTAGTTTCTAGTTTGTGAACAAATTAATGAGCAAACTAAACTCGTCAAGTCAGTTCACAATCTACAGTCTAGTCGGAGTGGTCACTTACGTTTTACGTTTGTGGATATTTATTGTTATGAATATTTTTATACGTGCCTCAGTCATCCAACACAAGTTATAATCAGAATAATTATTATCATTATTGTGCACTAAACTGTTATTGCATCGTCCATTTTATTTACAATTTACAGGAGATAGAAAATGAGCATCAGGTTGTAAAAAAATGGACATGAAAACATAAAGTAGGTACTTGAGAATTATTATTATCGTATTATATTATGGGTAATAATATATAATATATATCAGGAATCAGGATTGAATGATCTGAATCTGACTAATGTAATGTTGATGTTGAATGTCAAATTGTCAATCCTGTACCTACAAATTAAAATGAGGGGAATATCTTTCAAGTTGAAGCTTGTTAGTTTTTAATTATGGTACTTTAAATATGGTTTCTCTTTTCATTTTATATTTTAGTGCATGTGCGTAGTTTTTAATGCCGAAATAATACCAGAACACAGTTTGTTCGTGTATTATATGAACAATGCCAATGTGCAAGTTTGTCACAGTATACAGTGTACACTGTTATAAAGCTCTAAGCTAGTACATAAAAAAATTAAGCGCAATTTAAATACGAAAGGAAAAGTAAAGCTTCAAGCTGAGAGTAACAGATAAATAATGTAGATTGTAGACATGAATACAAAATTCTATTGCAAACGGTTTTTCACTATTTGGGTATAAAATATTCAGCAGTTTTCATTTTTCTTTCTTCTTTATATGCAAAATGTGCAAAAGAATTGAGAATTGAAAATTTATGTCATTGGAAATTGGAAAGTATGTAAAACAAAATACAAAATACTTTTTCTTCTTAATTTAATACAGTATTCAATATTCAAGCGGTTGAGAAAAAAATGCGATTTATTTATTATTCTTTAATCAGTACAAAATACAAAAATTGAAAAATGAGACAAACAGTACAAAAATGGTATAAAAATCGGCTTCGTTGTAAAAAAAAAGTAGGTAAAATACTTAAAAAATACAAAAAGGTACAAAAGTTAAAAATAAAAGTGTCTGAAATTTAACGCAAATATACAAGATGACTTCTCATGATTTGATTAATGCAGGCATCTTTCACAAGTCCAAATGAAGTAATCGTGTCGTTCAGAGTTTCATCCACTTCAAACAGAGCTTTTCTCTGAGTGGCCTGGAAAAAAGTTGAAAAATTATTATGAAAAATATAACGATAAGAATACATATTAAATGGTTGTCAATATTTTTTGTAGGTGAAATTAGAGTGAATGCATATTTTATAATTAGTAATTAGATTATAAATTTACCGAGCTTAGTTTGTCTACGAGTACTTGAAATTCACTGAAATGAAGTTGACAAGCCTCCCAATCTGGCGCAAATACACTGTTGTCCATGTCTCGAGTCTCGGATCTCAAGTCTCGAGCTGCAATAAAAATTTATTATCAGTGATTATGATCCTTTAATTTGAATTAGTAAGTTTGAAAGTTTAATTACAACACAAAATTCACGATGTGCAAGTTGATAAAAATTAAAAAGATCCCAAATACCTGAGGCGATGCCAAAAATAGTTGCTAATGACATTGCAATAAGAGCAGTTAAAGCGGTGACAACAAAAACCTTGTTCATTTTGAAAAATTAGTAAATTTGGAGCTCAAAAGTGTACAAAGAAAATTCCTACGTCTTTCAGTTTCAAAATTGTTTTGGAAATGTAAAACTTGTTTCAGTTGTGAAAGTTAGACTGTCTCTGATTAAATCCGTGAACTAAACTTTCATTTTATACGTTCCCGAGCTCAAAAAAGGATTTATTTTAAATATTGTCGTTGGGAGATAATTTATGCGGAAGTAAATTTGAGTCTGAAATTTTTCGGTACTTGTTCGTATTCAGAAAGAGTGATTCACGTTTTAAATGCGTTGAAAACCGCATGTCTTTGCACTTTTTTTGCAGACGCATGGACAGCAAAAAAACTGCTTCGTTATCATTTTAACTACTGTTTTACTATTTTTTCATTTAAATACGTATGTTTGTATTTAATTCTCGACAAAACAGCAGATAAAGAGAGAGAGACAGACAAGACAAAACGATATCCACAAACAAATATCCGCTTCTGATTACTTGTCACATAATGCATAATAGTTCATTGTCCCAATGATATAAATTGATAAGGAACGAAAAATAAATTGTGACTACTGGTCCATATTTTAATACGTAAACAAATCATTTTTTCTGCACAGCGTGGACTTTTTCACGTCATCCATTCATTTTTGTTTGTTTGATCATAATAATAATAATAATTGTTTGCATTTTTTATTGACTTTTTCCTTCAAACACTGTGTTTCTGTGTCTGTTTACTGTTTATTTTCATCCTCTGTATACTGATATCGAGCCGAAAAGAGACTACGTCAACCTTTTTAAACAACTCCACGTTTATCAGTGATCATAAACGGTTTTGATATTATTAGTGCAGTCTGCAATCTAAAGTCTAAAGTCAGTCAGAGGAGAAATTTTATGGAAAAGTTATAGAGTAAACAATATTTTTTTGTATATATTCTATTCAAAGCCTTTGTACCAAAGCAAAGGTGTCTATGTATACAATGTTATGTAATATTACGTATTTTATGGTAAGGAAAAATTATGAAAAAATTTCTTGCTTCTTCTTTTTGTGTTTTTTTTTTTCATTCTAAATTTTCATTTAATCACATTTCATACATTATAATTTATAATTCACGTATTGCTGAATTTTATACACACACTCATATATATGCAAACACCGGGACAGAGAACATTGAACAATTGACAATCAAATGTATGGTACATGTCACTGCTCTGTTTTCTTGTTTCGATTTGGCGAATGAAATAGAGACATCCCATTGCAGAGACAAAAAGACAAAACAAGTTTAAAATAAACTTTTATTTATTCAAACAGCGCATGTAATTACTTTCAATTTTCAATTTTAACTCACATTAAAGTGTTAAAAGCTTGTTATTTTTATGGTTGTATGACATGGGGATGTCACTCTTCGTGTTTTGCATTGCCGATGAGATTCAACACTCAACAGATATTTGCAAACCTCAATATATACATTATACATACAAGAAGAAAGAGCTTGTGACACAGAAGTTATCGATTATTGTAAAAGTAATATTTTCTTTCTCTGACTGTCTGAAAATTTAAGAAATAAAATTATTTATATTGAAGGAACGAAATAAATAATGTTTAAAATATCAATCTCATCCCTTTGTTAAAAGTTATACCTAAAAAGTTTATATTTTTCAATTTCATCTTCTGGTCTGCGTTACATATTACATGCTTACCTCTTTTTGGAAAGAGAGAAATCTAGGAGGAACATTCACGGATTTAGGTGAAATTCACAAGTAAAGTACTTGAGACTTGAAACTTGAGCAAACGCGAAACGAGTAAAAAACTTGAAAATGTCATCCGTGGACAGTGGACACAAACGATCTAGAATCTAGAATCAAGAATCAAGAGAAACTTGAATAAGGTGTAAACAATCGTCATGAAATTGTAATTGCTGTCGTTTGTTAAAGCTCAACTTCAAAGACAGTAAAGACTACGCATTACACATACAGAAACAAAGAGAAAAGTTATGGGCAGACATCAGTTTTTAATGTAACATATCATTTCATATTTAAACTTCACTGCACGTTCGATTGGAAATTTCATACACCAAATTTAAAATATAACAGGCAGAGACAATACTTTTACTGCTGAATTTCTGTTCGTGTACATACGTTTATGTACTACACATGCAGCTAAGTAGCAGTCATTTTGTGGACCATAATATTATAATATAATCTATCAAATAACCTTGAGATCAAGTCGAACTCTATATCATCTGCTCTGCACTATACTTATATCAGACATTATATTATGTCGTACATAGATGATCATTTTATACTGTTTATAGGAGACACACATAGAGAGATTGAGTGGCTGTTTGTGATACTGAATTGTCAAGTTATCAAAAGTTTTAGAATAGATGAAATCGCCCTTGATCGAGTATAATTGAGAATTGAGAATAACCTGTGGTAGAATATAGTTTACAGATGCCGAAGAGTAGTAGTGATTAGTGACTAGTGCATATTCTCAAAATACAGATATTAGCTACAGCTACTGTTTTAGACTGAAAATTAAAAGTTTGTGCGTGAATATTTCCCAGTTTTACCCTTTGTTTTTTAAATTCTTTGAAAAGATGAGTTCTACTCAAGATAACAGCAGCAGTAGTTCAGAGAGGGAGCGCTACATTGAAATTTTGAAGTCGAATGGAATCCATAATAAAATCCGTAGTGTTGACATTGTTCATCCTGATTTAACAGGGGATCACTTTGCCTCTACTTGTTATTGTGTGACAATCCATTTTGAAGAGGATGAAAAGAAGCCAGCTCTGGAATTATTCGTCAAGAAAGCTGTCAAAGATGCGGACTATGCACGTCTTCTGACAGATCTCATGATGTTTGAAAAGGAAGCCCAATTTTTCAATAACATAGTCAAGGAAATGAAGGAATTCTGTAGTAAAAAGCTGGGGTATTTTTATATCGTACCGTTGAATTTTCTTTTCATTGGCATTGCTGACAGTTTTATATCATAAACCCTTATAAAATCCGTATCCGGTGGCGAGGGGCTCTGTGTAACCCTAGAGAAATAGCCATTGCTCTGGCTAAGAGAAATAGCCATTACTCTGGCTAAGAAAAATAGCCATTACTCTGGCCAAGAGAAATAGCCATTACTCTGGCTAAGAGAAATAGCCATTA
>JAQGBH010004825.1:0-15735 GCA_034698265.1 Sminthurinus aureus
CCCCTAAATCAAGTCGGATCGAGTCCAAACTTCACAGAAAATCTATTTTAGCCCGTCCAAACACGTGGAAATTGTAACAATTTGGGATTTGTACGTTTGAAATTTTATGGGACACCCTAAGGTATAATTCTAAAACTTTAAAAATCCATAATAATTATTTTTTATGATGATGCATAATATTGTCAAAATTATTACCCATTCACTTTGGGTTTACAAAACATGGGAAATTTGTACTTATTTTAGGCTTTTGTCTTTTTATGTTGTTATTGTAAGTTGTAAGCTACAACTCCTGTTCACGGGTAGTTTGTATAATTTGTTAAAAATAAGTAATCAAGTTTTAATGACAACAAGTAAAGTGAAGTATGTCATATATTTTATTATACATAGGCCTAGTCTATGTAACGTAGAAAGCCTTGTTATCATTATACATTTTTGACGAATTATACATGTATAGTTTCTGAAAACTATTACGGTGTCGTAATTCTTGCCGAAAACATTCATCCTGATTAATTATTTTAATAACGAATATGATTGCATAAAAAAATTGTATTTTAGTACTACATGTACTTTGTAAATATGCCATTGGTTAGATAGTCATGAGATAAATAAATGAATATAATCATGTACTTATAGATACGGTTAATAATTCCATTGAAAATTATCTATGTCAATACAATACGGACGCTGGACAACATAATCTCATTAATAATCATGACTTTTTATGACGTAAAAGTCTCAAATTTATAGGATTTTCATGGCATTGACCACTGTCACTTTTGCAATATTAGTTACTTTTTTTTTATGATTCATACAATTATTATTCTTTTATTTGTTCCATGATCCGTAACATAGAACATGTTTAAACCTTTTAACTGTATTGTATTAATAATAGCGGAATTCCATGGATATTCATTGAGTACGGTTAAAAGTTTTTGTTTGTTTTTGTATAGGAAACATACAATAGACCTGAATTGGGCGATTCAGATTTTACTAGTAACATCATGTAAACGTTCAACGTTATTCAATATTCAATACCAGTGGTATATTGTATTATACTACAACGTGATATGTTATTATTGATGTCGGAAGAACTCATCATTATGTGACATGGTTGTCTTCCTGTTTGTCAGTATTTTTCTGTAGATATTTGTACATGTAGTAGATGGATTTAGATGTATTTAAGTACTTCTTCTCTCACTTTAGTTGATATATAGTACAGTTTAACTATCAAATTTTGAAGTACATTTCTTTTACAGAATTCAGTTTTTGTGATTCGAAAATACTTACAGGGAGCGAGAGAAGGCATTATACTCAAACATATTATATAATATTAGAATAAACACATTTATAGTTATTACAACTGAATTTCTTTTGCATTCTATAATGTGTAAATGTTTAAAGTGAACGTATTTAAATGAAGCAGAGAACAATAAATTATAGAACAGGAAATGAGCTAGCTTAAATTTCAAAGAGTGTAAACCCTTGATGATACACTACGAAAATGACGTGTGATTGAATAAAAAAAATTATAGGAAGTCTGTAACCCACAATGCCATTACTATTAGTTCATTGTACGTTATATTAGCATACATTGCATGTGGTTTGTTAGACGTACATGTATGTGTGGAGCATTCGAACAATTCAACTATTTTATTTCTGGATGTAATCCGAGTATTTCTGGGTAGACAAATTACAAATTTTTCAATGACTCTAATATTAAGTAAAATATATTTTAAACAAAATGTGTTTTTATTTTGAGCAGGACACACGTACATTGTAAGTACCTATAATATTATAGCTCCCAAGTATTTTGCTATATGTGTATGATTTAAAATATTGCTTCCATGTGTAAGCATGAATGTTGAACAACATACATAAAGTTGACTGCAATAATGTCTCTAATTTCTTAAAAAATTACCATAATTTCTTGCACGCGCATGTATGTATGAAAGACAACAGTATCCATGATTCTACAGTATGCGATGTAAATAATTATTACTGTAATAGTAGGTACTTAGCTATTTTCGAGGACTATTTTTCCTTCATGTATACACATGTAAAATTATTACTTCACAATTATGAATTGTAAAAACTATGCGTGCATGTAATCATATTTAAGTATTTGTCGTTTCTAATAGCTTGTTTTATCGTTTGGTAGTGTATATTTGAGCAAAGGGATGAAGAAAACCAAAGGAGCAATGATTTAGATGTACCTAACGGGTTTTTCTGCTTAAAACAAAGGAGCAATTATTATTTTTTTCATGGTTAATAATATTATATTAGTAAACCCTTTGTGTCATAGCATCATAGGTAGTTCTTCTTCGTTTAGAGAACATACAATATCCATACTCTAAACTCTAAGGTTCTTATCCAATGTACATTTTCGAGATCCTAATCATTTTATGTATTCATTTTGCAAATTTCATATTCGTTTTATTGTCGTACTCTATTTATTTTAGAATAGCATAAATCTTAATTTAATACCAATAAAATCTTGTAATTCGGGCACATTCAATTCCATTTCTAGTATTCCTATTCTAGTGATTCATATAAAATCTTTATTAGTTTGGACATGTGCGTATAACCCTATATCTATCTTTTTTTAAATATGCGTGTAGCCTTTTTATAATCTAAATATCAAGAACTAGCGTCTAATCCAATCCTCAGTTTGATAATAATAATGAATGTTATTGGGTTTGTCAAACTTAGAATGTTAACAGGAACTTGAAGAACAAATAAACATGGTTGCTAATTGGAAGTTCAGAGACGAATAGTGAGAGTTAATAATGATATTCCACACGTAATAGACTTTTTGTTGTTATAAATGCCAGTAGAAATATAGAGAAAATTAATGCTCAGCTAATTTTTAGTGATACATAGTATGTATACATACATTTTCATAATGAATTCATTGTTGTCACACGTCAAACTATTCCTGTTCAAGTTCTGTGCATATCTGTTCTGATTAGGATGCAGAAAATATAGAAGAAGAAGATGGACTTTCGAACGCTTTGGCACATACAGAAGTCCTACGCTGAAAAAAAAAACATTATTAGTGTATATATCCTAGTTCAAATTGCTTGAGATACTTGTAGAAGTCTGCTCCTTTCTATGAGAATTCTGTCACATCATGAAATTGAGGTATGCTACATTCTCATGATATGCAGTTTTATAAAGAAAAAAATTGCTCAGCTGTATGAGATTTTCATATAGATTAAAAGTATGTCTGTCAGCGAAAATAACTACTACTATGCAGAATGTGCAACTTCATATTTCTCATTGCAAACACATGCCGAGGAATTAATGAGGCAGTTGGGTGTATGAATGAAAAACTTGATGGAAAAGTTATATACAGATTTTTTTATCTTGTAGTAAAAGGATGCTTCTTGTTGTAGTTTTTTTTTTGCTTGCAGACATTGTTGCGATGAGCACAGTAAAATTGATGTTGATGCATCTTCCTTTTGTTTCTCCACATGATATTTCATATGATGTAGTGATTATGGTAGTAGGAGACGTAATTTACTTTTTATGGTTTATTTTCCAAGAATGTATGTTAGCATAGTTGAAATTGATTTCTCGGTCATTGTGACAGTAGCAAAAGTTGGAAATTGCTCGTATTAGGGCTAAATTTTCGTGTTGTACCTGCTTCTTATTATACCTGCTTCTTATTATGTTATCATACTAACATGCATATGTTAGTATGAAGGAAAACGAATATTTGTGTTCTTTTCATTTAGGAAGCATATATTATATTACTAGGTATACTGCAATATGTATAGGATTCAGAAAATATAATATTTTTCGAAACTCCGAACTAAATTCCCTTAAATACACATACCAATGTGCCCTGAATCAGGGCCTCTAATACATCAAATGAAACGGATATGTATATGAAATTTAATTATGAAACGTGTGTAGTGCAACTGTATTGTTCTTTCTGCTGAATGAGTAGGCGATAGTACGTCATAAGAATGGTAGAAATGTATATTTTGATAATGACTGTCTAAGTCGGTGTACTGGTTATATTTACGTTTTATGCTCCTGTGTAAAATTGCCATACTATTAGTAGGATTCTTGTTGCATAATATAGGGAATGACCATGCACACTACTATTTATTATAGAGTTATATTTATTATATATTTATATATTTCTCTGTTCACTATTTGTAACCCAGCTTGCATTTATACATGTAAATTCCTTTATGTCCATGATGGAATAATATTATACAAAATATAATACAGACTTTACAAGAAGTTTAGCTTTTATCCCATTTGTTTACTGTTGTCTAAACCAGATATAGAATACACAGCAAAGTCCTGTTTAAATTCTAAGTAATGTATAGTTTTTTCTTTTCCTGCTTCTTTTATGTTTCTTCTCATCTTTAGGTCATTTAATAAATGTCTTTACTGTTGGCCATGTTATGAACCAATTGCAAAAATGAATGCCACTACATACACTCACATCTAGATTCTTACCATCTCATAATAATATGTTTCATCTTGTAGTACATACACGCAAAGCAGTCGGCAAAGCTAGATTATTATTATGTATCTATCATTGTTAATGTATAGTTTTTAAAATGCAATTAAGATTGAAATCAGTTTGTACGCATACGACTAAATGATTATTATGTGTATGTATACATACATACATGTGTGTATATGCGTATTATATTTATTGAAGTGATTATACGTATAAAGATGTGGATGTACCATAATCTTGTATAGTTGTACATACAGGTGTATTTGATTTAATACTCGTGCAGTATGCCTTTGTATGATCATATTTTATACGCGTAGTGTATAGTGTGTATACGTGGTATGTGTATAAATTCTTGCAAGAATTTTTTGTATAACATGTAATAAAGATAATCTTGTAATCAGTCTATCTCAGACAAGAATATACATCCTTATAGTTTATAGTATGAGGAAACGTGTCTGTTAGTGAATTATGTTTTTCGTTTTACATCATAAATTCCAATTCTTAGGAATTGTTGCCTTTTCGTAATGTTACCGTACATGAATTTATATATATATATATATACCGCGTGATGAAGAAACAAAACGAAAGGTGAGTAAATGTTTTGGAGAATTGGCTGATATTGCAATATTCGTTGATAAATACAGTTTTTGCTTTTTTTTTCACTCTAAATTGTTTGTGAATTAGGACTTACTCAAAAATGAAATTTGTTGGCAAGTATATGTATGTACAATATGTGACTATATTATGTTACATTTCATACAATCATTAAACATGTATATGGGCTTATAATAATAATATTATTATTACTGTGCAGGATTAGTTAGATGAACTACACGTTTGGCAAATATTGGTAGCATATTATAGAGTAAAGCTCCAAAAGAATTTTTAACAGTAAAATCAGAAATCAGATTTTGGATCCCAAACTTTTGTGCCTTTTAAAGAATCATGTAGAAATTTCTATTATTATATTGGCAGAATTCAAAACTTAAGTTGCATGCATGCAGTACAAAATATGCTTTTCATTGGAAATTTAAAACGACAAAAATATATTATGATTCACTTGAAATGTTAAGTGATATTAAGGCATGAAAAAATACCAACCTTCCAACCCGTTTTATTTTTGCGTCAAAATATTGTGATCATTATTCATTACGATAGATAATAGATACTATGATTGTTGCAGTTCTTTGAAAATAACCTCCATATAAAATAAAATGATTGAACACGAAGGATTTGGAAAAATAGACACAACATACTGCGTACTGAGTCCTTTGTTAGATGATTTGTGTACTGTATACGTTTGTAAAACTCGAGCATCGTATACTTTACATGAATGACTTTTGATTTAATTCGATACGAGGCTTAAACTACAAACTACATGTTTGCAAACGCATTATGTATATTTAGTATTTAGTACAATGTAGATGAACAGGCATAGATTTTTGTGTGCTAGAGAGTAGGGAGAGAGAGAGAAAGACAGGAAGCGAGTAAAGATGGAATCAAAACAGGGCAGACATGCAACAATAGACAAACAACGGCTCTAATACTTATGTGTTGTGTATGTACATATTTATATAAGTTGGTTTGGATGGAAGGATGGAAGGTGCTACTTTGGACTTGACTAAAACTTTTAAGGGGAGAATAGAAAAAGGGATGGAATAGTCTTTCAGAATTAACATTGCAGGTGTATATATATATATGTACAAAATACAATGCAAGTGGAATATAAAAAGATACACAAAATGATGTTTTTTCTAGTACGTGTTTAAAAATCTCATGTACACTGAACTATACATTGTACATTCCACCAACATGTGTACAAAAGTCTCATTGAATACTTTTACCTCAGTACTTTACTATTGCGTGTCTTCCCATACTATGTTTATTTAAAATTTAAAGCAATGTAGGTTTGTGTTCATATATTGTTATAATATCAAATATCAGCCTTAAACATATTGAAACTTAAAATTTCGTGGTTCTACATATGTACTTATAATATGCATCTCTAGGAATCCATCTAAAACTCCTAGGTAATATCAACTATAATAATATAAAATGTTTTGTTTATTTTCCTCCAAGTCATATACACACATACACAGACATGTAAATAAAATATATGGATCATCTAGACAGGTAAAAAGGTATAGGAAGAGCATGTATGGGAAACTAAAAAAAGGATGTGGTGATGCTAGTAAATGGTAGTTTCTCTTTACGATTTGTTCTTCTTTACTTTTTCCTCAGTAATTTTAAGCAATGAGTTTGTAATATGTCGGACGTAGAAAAAATGCTAGAGTATTGTATTTACTGGAGACATACATTGCACTTCAGTATACAGTATACTGTGTATTTATTTTATTTTAAAAAGTAAGTGTATGCATTACGAAAGGAAGTAGTACTCTATAATATAGAGTCTATACCCTATTTTTTCCCGTCAGTCTACTGCACTATGTTGCACGCATTCAGTGTAGTTTAAACGTTATTCTGTTATTGTTATCATTTCTGTTGTTGTTTTGTTGTTAATGACCTCAGTAATGAACGTGTGAAAAGAGGAAGTCGAAATTCTCATAAATATATATATATATACACACATTTATTCATGTGTATCTTGTCAAAATCAATATTAGTGTTAGTACGTATAATATATTTACATATGTTGTACACCAATACAAATGACATATTATGCATGCATTAAACAGTAAATTTGTATACGGTATGCATAGTACTTACTCATACCATGTACATTGTACATATTACATACATGTATGTAATGTGTATATTAATTTCATTTTGTGTTTAAATGCATGTAAGACCGTACAGAGGTGAAGTGCTTTTCAATACCAAACGTTTTACTGCCCAACATGTATATATACACACGTTAGCGATTTATCTGAAATCATCGACTCGAATATTGAAATCATGATTGGATTACTATGATTCGTGTGTAGTAAAAGTGTGCTGGGTATCTGGCCTCAAAAACCTTTAAAATGGTGATGTACATCAAAACTATAGACTATAGAATGAATTACAAAGGCATAGAACATACCATTTTAGCACATTATTAACACACTCACTAATATAGCGGCTGAATTGATCCATTTGTTACATATTAAATGAGAGCCAAAAACTTTAGAATTATTATAAAGATATAAAATATAAATATTACATTCACATAGGTGTATATTGGCGTTCGTTCCTTCACGCATACGTATTATACATACGGACTTTTCCTATGTTTAACTGTTGTCCCAAGGCATGTACTGGAATATAAATTTTACAAAAGGACATGCTTGGTAAATGGGAATTACATGTCTATATGTATAGTTATTAGTTGATCTGCTTTACTGAGATAAAAAGAGTTGTAAGATGAAGCTGATTGAATTTTAATTACTGTCGTGATAATAAAATGTCTCATCTTTTCTTTCCTTTGAATATTATAAAAGTTCAAACAATTAACAATTATGATATCCTGAGGAATATGAACATAATGAATTTAGTGGTTAACTTTAGAGTAAGTATTCACTATCTCTTGTATATAATTATAATGTTTTTACTATTATGTTTTATCGTATTTTCAGGTTGTCTATCTACCAGTCTATCTTTTGATTCTTTGCTTCCATTACCTATACCGCTGCTGCCACTACTCATTTGTCTTGAAATTTGATTGAAAACTTAAGACGAGCTTATGCAGGATGGATGTACAGAATCCTCCATGGGCTAGCGAACTCCTCGCAAATCGAAAAGTCAAAATTGCTACAAGGTTTTGGTCTACTTCTTTAGACTCGAGTAGTAACGTTATCGATGGAGATGTTGGGGATGTTTTTGTGTTAAATAATAGTTCTGGTGGTGTCCAAGAAGAAGGAGAAGAAAAGCCAACAATGATAGGGATTACCACAAATATTAAGAAAAAGAATTTAAGGGAAGGGGTTGTTGAACCAGTAGTCCCGTCCTCATCCTCCTCATCGTCATCAGCAGCTTGTACTCGAACCGGTAAGATTCAGCCGAGCATATCTGTTTTATAGAAAATAACGGTGTATTCATTTGGCCAACAAATCTCAGTAGTAACATACGTATATTATAATATTATACTCAAGAGTTTTCAACAAAAAAAAAATGCTTCGTAGCCTATTCTTTTGAGCACGATGCACTTCTTACAATTACTATACTGGTAGACACACACACATACACACATTCCTTTCTGTCTACTTCTTCTATTATCTAGTGTAGTGTTTACTACT
Organism: Sminthurinus aureus; assembly: GCA_034698265.1. NCBI lineage: Eukaryota > Metazoa > Arthropoda > Collembola > Symphypleona > Katiannidae > Sminthurinus > Sminthurinus aureus. Next base: position 8,719 of record JAQGBH010004825.1, read on the forward strand.
TTGTGTATGTACGTAAAAGTACACGCTAGCATAAACTCAAACATTTATGAGTAAAACTTTTGGCTTGATTCTTGACAATCAACTATAGATGTTTATATGCACTCATACACCTGTATACACCTTGTATGTAGTTCCTGTATAGTTTTAATTTAGAATTATATTATAAAGTATATAATGTATAATATATCATACTTTTAGTATATATATACGTATTTAGGCATGAATGTATTATTGAGATCTATTATGTAGTAAAGCCATGTGAAATAGTACATAGTTTTCAACTGCCTCAGCATTTCTCCCTTCTACAGAAAAGTATTAAAAATACATGTAGAATGTGAATACATATATGCAAGTAGATAAAATTTACTCTGTATTCTCCACTTGGTTTTTGGTATAATCTGTTACATTTGCATGCATTCAATTATTTCACATCCGTGCACTCGTTGGTTGGATCAGGAGGAACTGTTGTTATTATAATATATATACTCTTCTTTCTTCTTCTGACTACGCCACGTTCTTTTTTTCGCTTGAGACCATCAAATAGCATTCACAGCAAATAAACGAACCTAAAAAAAAGCTCTCTAACTATATCTCTGTCTGAGCAGAGTCTTTCCCTCACTCACCATATTTTCTGTAGTTCTTTTTTGGTTTTTATATTGTTGACTATTGACTATACTGTTGTTCTTGTTGTGCTGTGTTGCAGTGTTCTGATTTTGACTTTGGCTGTCTGCACTACTCCTACTTGTGCATATAATTTGCATGTAGTTTTATATTAATCGTAGCAAGATCTTGAATATTGCTTACGTGCATTGACAACATTCAAGATTATTATTTATATATACGTGCTAAAGCAAAGGAAAAGAGACAAATTCAGACGAAGAGGAGTGTAGTTTGTTGGGAAAAAAAGAAAGAAAGATTCAGTGAGTGAGTTTGTGAATGTTTATTCATTTTAATTTTGTACTTTTTCTCGTTTTTCTCTTGCCGTCATCGTCACATTCATTCGTGCCTTTCGTTTGTCATTCGTCATCCTTGTAGTTCCTTTGATTGTTAAATTGTTATAGTCTTCAGTTTCGTTTATTATTAGCTTTGTTACCACTGTACTATTTTCCATTGTCTATATTTTTATTTTCTTCATTACAATTACTTGTATCTATCAATTAAATTCTACAATCAAAACATCCAAGTGAAACGCGTACACATTATACGTATAAGTACGTGTATACATTTTTAGATATATTTACCTGTGGATATCAATACAAACTAATGATAGTATAATTTATTGTGTATTGAGTATTTTATAGTGTGCATACACATCGAACGCCTTTTACATGGAAAATGTATAATGAAAGAGTAAATAAAATAAATAAAGACAATGTTAAACATTTTCTTCAGAATAATGGAGTAAATAATAAGTCAGCAGAGGTATATATATATACAGAGTTACATAGAGAAATATAAATAAAGAAGAACAAGAGAAAGAGACACACAGGAAAGAATAATTCTAATTTCTAGTTCTAATCTCTCAAAAGGGTTGGGTTTAATGAAATGATTTAAAGTTTGGAGACAAAACTGCATACCCTAGAATTTGTTCATGTCTATAAACTGTTACATTTATATAATTTGTGTGCTAGACCCTGATTTTAAAAGAGAACATTGTATTATTTGTACTTGAAACGAAACTGCTTCAATAGTTGTAGCAGTGTAAAATGTTTTTTTCCCCGTAATTTGCTGTTCTTGTTGTTGTTGTTATATTATTTCAAGTTAGATTTTTTTTTGTGGTTGAGTAAAAACTAGTGAAAGTTTCTTGTTGTAGATTCTTTTTGTACAATTTTTCTTGTGATCATTCAAAGAGTACACATATATAACAACAACAACAAATATACTACATGAAAAGCACATATGTATTTTATTCTGTGAATATAATATAAATTGTGCATATTGTACTATAAATGGGGTGGTTTTTATTTTAGTTTACTTGTTTGTTCTCTAACTCTCTCTCTCTCTCTCTTTCTCTTGCTAACTCGTATTGTGTCGTCTTGCTCTTGTTTTCAAATTTGACACGTTGAATGTGTAGTGAGATAGTGCATAGATGTTTATATTATGAGGATATTATGTGTATTTACGGCGAGGGTGAAAAAAATTCCCAAAGGGTAAACTTTTTTACTGATGGATTGTCTATAATATTTGAGTTTCAAAAGTGACATGTTTGATTTGTTGTCTCGTCTTTTATCAAGTGGAGTATACAAACTGTGTAAATACATATATATATTTATGTGCAAATATTGGAATTCGGTGCAGTGTATTAGTATTGTAAAGATTGTTTTCAAGAATACCATTAATAAGGAGTTTTTATATACGCCGTACACTAAAATATTTTTCATAGTGTTGTAGATTGAAAACTCAATTTAGCACTGCGTTTGTGTATGTGTGTGTGAGTGACTGTGTAACTGTTTTGAGTTTTTTCGTGTTCAAATCTGATCTATCAAATCTATATGATATCAATAACAATTCATTGACTTGTGCTATTATTATTGTGATTTTCGTTGTTATTAATGTTGTAAAAATGTTAATAGAAAAATCTGCCCCAATTCGACGAGACGAAATAGTAGACGACGCAGCTAATAGTGAAGATATGAAGGGCTATATTGAGAACGGAGAAGAGAGTATACTTGAATATGGACCAGGAATTGTTAGAAAATTAAGATCAAGGTAAGTTTAAAAATAGATCATAAAGACTGTAGGCTTATAAAAGAGGTTTATAAAAATGAAGTAAAAACATTTTCAATTTTTTTTTTTTTCAAAAAAAAAAAAGATATCAAAGTCTGGCTTTAAGACACAGTTATGGTCGTCCGTCATTACGTAGATCCACAAGTTTAGAAAATTGTCTAGATGCTGTTTCATCCGAAACTTTATCAAGTTCATCTCCATCACCAATGCCTTATTATGAAGATGAAAATGATGGAGATCATTCGTATGGTCGAAGTAGACGAATATTAGTACGACAAAGTGGTGTTGATCATCGTGGAGAAAATATGACAATTAATAACAATAATACAAATAATGTTATTACTAATCGTACACTCGCCAATAATAATAGTAATAATGCTATACATCGTGGTCGTCCAGTTAATTTAGAATATAATAGAAAGGATCGTATGAAACGTGCTCGGTCAGTTGATGCTCTCCATCGTTCTATGAGTCGTCATGATGAAGACTTGTTGGAAAAATTCAAAACTGTGGTTTCGCCAAAGGAAGAAATTGTCATAATTGAAGTTTCAAAACCACGAGCTAATATTAGCTATGAAAGTAGTAATATTCATAATTATAATAATATTATTGACGAGAGGTTCAATTCCCAGCAACACTTTCGCTCATCATCATCATCATCAGCTTTGAATGCTAATCACAACTGCTACAGTGGTAACTCTAGTGAGCTAAATCGATCGAGGAGTGTGACATCACCTGTTGAATATGATGAATTACCACCACCAGATATTGTACGAGAAACAGCCAGGATTTTTGAAAAGAATCACGATAACCAACAAAATTCAACCAGTCATAATGGAAGTAATACTATAGCTAGTACTACTACTACTACTACCAGTACAAGTAATAATGTGGTGATTAATAATTTTAAAAAGGTGGGACATGCTCTTCGTGTAACTAAATCTTCAAGTGTATCTCCAAATTCGTCACCATTACCGTCACCAACAAGTAATAATAATATTAATATAAATAATAGTAATACTAATACGAGTTTGAACACGCCAATCATGAATGGACAGGGTGGTATTAGTAATTCTTATCACCAACAACAACATCAGAATAAAGTGAACCACTTGACTACAACTCAAGGTTCAAATATTTCCACACAAGCTACGGTACATCAAAAAAATTATATTGTGAATGGAGTACCAACAAATAGTAGTAGTAGTAGTAGTAGTAAAAGCAGTCTGAATAATACAAAACAAATTGGAGTGATTAAACCAACTATTACAAATACATCATCGGGAAAAGGAGTTGCACCAAAAGTTCCAATAACAAATGGAGAAAAGTCTGTAGTGTCTGGCAATAAAATCAATAATAGTAGTAGCAGTAGTAGTAATACTTGTAGTAAAAATAATAAATTGTCTGCGATTGATGTTTCACCAATTTTACTATCATCGTCATCATCATGTACTACAGGTGGAAGTGCTCCGTTATCAAATAAATATTTTAAACCACCAATCAGTCCAAAACCACTTTTTACATCTTCTCCAAAAACTATTTTCAGTGTGAGTAACAAGACTGGAAAAATGACTGAAAGTTCCAATTCTAATATTAGTAGTAATAATAGTGGAAATGCTAAGTCATCAGAAGAGCCTTATGAGGTCAACAATGTGAATTTAAGTTTTGATAACAATAATGAGAGTAATAGTGTTGCCGTTGGAAGTAATAATAATAATAGAGTCAAATCTCCAACAATGACATTTGCAACTCGTGGCCTTAATTCGTCGTCCACAGTAATTAATAAGAAACACATTCCAACCGAAAAACAACAATCCGAAAACGAAAATAATAATCAAGAAGTGATTATGGAATTCCAACAAGTTTCGCTCAAACCAGTTGGCCTTGGAAAATTGAGTGAACCACATTCCGAAGTTATGATTACGAATAACAATAATAATAATCATCATCAAAGTAATCAAAGTGAACGTTCCAATAATTTTAATACTAAAAATACTTCCATTCCAAATCAAGTATTGACTAGTAATACTGGTAAAGGTAGTAGTAATAATAATAATAGTAGTAGTAATAAAACTACCACTACAAAGACCAATAATATTGAATTGAAGACTGAGCAAAAAGACGAAAAATCCAATGCAAAAGGCAATTCCAAACAACCAAGTTCATCATCATCCCTCATTCAAAATTCTAACAACAGCAACAATAATAATAATAATAATACTGTAGTAATAAAACCAAAAGCCAAAACTGAGAATAACAATGAAGAATCAATATCTAACAAATCCAAAGATACTGTAGATCAGAAGGAACAGTCCCAATTGAGAACTCATCAAAAACAAAAATTGGCTCAAAAATCTAATAATGGAAGTGGAACTATGGTTTTTAATTTTACCAGTCGCCAAAAAGTTCCTGATTATATAGAGGATGATGGTCTTCATCTAAATTCCAGTAACAGAAATATGGGATCAACAATGCCAGATGAGTCACAAGATGATGATACGGATATTCATGTATCAGATGATCATATCGATAGCAGATTAATAACTTTTGAAGGAGCTAATATAATAATCAATGGGAAAAGTTCTATACAAAAGAAACCCAAGTCACAAAAGGTGAGTATAGTTCACACTTGATGCATCTCTCTCTTGTAGATGCCATAATAATATATTCCATTTTATATACTTATATATCGTATATTGTATATTTATTAGATCTTATGTTCCTGTAATTAATTATTGTTATTAGTATGTATATTATAATACCCTGTGTTATAATTAATTAATCAGACACGAAGACTTAAAGCAAAATGATAATATACAACATTCTAAATATATTATATATATAGTATACCTAAATTACGCAGGATCTGTATTATATTTTATTCAAGTAAATTTATGTGGAGACTTTTATGAGAAAGCTATAGGATATATTTGATTTAAAATGTACTTCTTCTATTAAATCATGTATTTGTATATTTATATGTTTGTGGCATAGTAGTAGTCGTACATTTATATAAATAAGTTTATTATGCATGTAAATTTTTCAAAAATCAGTTGGCCGATAAATTTTTATAGTATTGTAACTGTATTCAATGTTTTTCATCATGATAGTTTGTTTTGTAAAAAACAAAACAATGTATTGTTACTTGTACGTTCGCACACGTACACGAAGACTTTTATAGCCACATATAATATTATACTACATTATGAACGTTTTATTGTTAATTCTCTCACAGCTATAATATATGTTTCTATTTGTTTGTACATATATATATATATATACATTGCTAATACCATTAATACGATAGAATGTACAGTAAATAATATTATGTCCGTAATCTTTTAAGTCCTTTTAAATTCCGATAATTTTACTAATGCTGTTATAAATTAGATAGTTATCATGGTAGTCTGTTAAAATGATGGAGCATATAAAAAATATATAGCATCTAAAATATTATAGAATTATCAATTAAATGAAATCTTTGTTTCATTCTCTTACAGCTTAACATATCTTTTAATGAGGATATCACAGCAACATTTGAGTAAGTACTATACTATTATAATAAAATAATATGTAACATTTATTTATTATTTATCATGCTAAATACTAAATACAAACATTTAAAAAGTATACATACGCATTATATTATGCTCTGCGTATCCAGTATAAGCCATAATATATAGCCAAACGAAAATTAAAACAATAATCATCACTATCGCTGTTTATAAAATGAACCAACATTGCATGTAACCAAATTTATATACATGTACATGCAGAAGCATATTTATATAGAAAGTATGCTAATTTTTTCGACTTTTTACAACTTTTTTTTAGATATCCGTCTGAGGCATCCGTTTTAGATGATACTGATAGCAAGGACACACTCCTTGGTCACAAATCGCCAAACATACTCAACACTTCTGGAAGTGAGTCAAATTTATCGTCATGTTATTTTCTGCAATATTATCATGATTATTATTTTATTGTAGAAAATATCCTTTTCCCCCTTGTAACGAATTTCCTCTGTGGGTTTCTTAAAAGCCACACTTATCCTACTTGTTTCTGTACTTCATATCCTGTTTACAATTTAATATATAATGTTTTATATATAATGTGCAAATAAGACTTTTTGCATGTCTCGTAGTAAACTTATCTTATTCTATTATAAAAAATGTTATTATTTTCCCATTTTCCTCTATATATATATATATGCGTATCAGCGGGTCTCCCAGAAATGGTCCGGTCCCGCACGTCAAAATTCACTCGTTATTTTAGTGGTCATATTCGGAT
>JAQGBH010004826.1:0-15734 GCA_034698265.1 Sminthurinus aureus
CTAGCACACGAAGTGTGCCTTGATTTTAATTTATTTTGGCGCACAGTATAGGTATATACAGTGTGCGCCAAATAAATCAAAATCAAGGCACACTTCGTGTGCCCTCTTATTTTGAACACACTGTATTGTGCTGTATAAAACAATTTTCATTTTATTATGTAAAATGCGTCTATGTTTTAATGCCTAAAAAAATCAATACTTTCAACGTTACTCTTTTTCTTTCCTGTAAACTGTAAATGTAGTAGTTGTAGTAGTGGAAGTAGTTGTACAATATTCAATGTTTCATAGTAATAATGAATTAGATATTACAACTTAAGCATACGATGAGCATTCGAATACAAATTTTTCAGCTGTTTTTAATTTTTGATTGTTTGAAGAATTATAATTCCCTGTTATGTACTGTGTATTGATGAAGGATAAATGTATAATGAATAATGAGACTGTAAATTAAATTTTTCCAGTGTTTCATGCGAGCTTTGTTTACTTACGACCCAGCATTGGATACATTATTACCATGCAAAGAAATCGGTCTAGGATTCCAAACTGGTGACATTCTACACATTGTTGATCAATCAGACCCCAACTGGTGGCAAGCCAAAAAGGTAATAATTTTCTGCAAAGTTTTTTTTTTCATCTACAATCTACACTGTTGCAGATTGTTTTTTCAACTCGTAGTTTTGCAGTACTATATCCTCTCTTAGTTTTTCCAACGTCATTTCTATTTATATAAATGACATGTATATTATGGGATTCTTGATGGTAATATGGAAGAAAGGTGTGGAATTTTTATTAGTTAATTAATTAGTGTCAAAAAGGAAAATGAAATTGGAATTTATGATGCTGTGAATTAATTGGTTCATTCAAACACTGACTGACATAATAATATGTGTCTATGTTCTCGTTGAATGTAAACTCGAAAAGAAAAAAACGACTTGAAAAAAAGTCGAGTTTTTACTTCCAACGGAACTTCTGTACTGACGCTTGTGACTTGTGACAAGTGTATATTCGTTTTTTTGTGTCTGAAATACTAAACTAATTAGACATATTTTTTGCATTACTTATAGGTTGGAGAAAATCTCGTTGGGCTTATTCCCTCACGTGAATTAGAGGAGAGAAGAGCTGGTATGCTAATAGAGTGTTCTGTCGTATTTTTATTTTTTAATAAATTAAAACACATGCTCTCTGGCTCTATATTCTGTATTCTGTAGCTTGATTTATTATGTTATCGTTATATTTTTGTATTACATTTTTACAGCATTTGTCCGTCCTGAAGCTGACTTTGTTCACAGCATTGGTATTTGTGGTACGAGAATCGCACGAAAGAAGAAGAAATGTGTGTACACTGCTAAGCAAAATTCAGAATTTGACAAAGCTGAATTAGGTTTATATGAAGAAGTGACTCGGATGCCTCCGTTTAGGAGGAAGACTTTAGTTCTAGTGGGTACCACAGGAGTAGGACGAAGGACCTTGAAAAATCGGTTATTGAATTCTGATCCACAAAAATATGGCGCTGTGTTACCCATGACCTCTAGACCTCCTAGAGAAGGGGAGGAACAGATGAATAATTACATTTTCATTTCCCGTGAGGAATTTGAAGAAGGAATTCGGTTTAACAGATTCCTGGAATTTGGAGAAAGAGATGGTTGCTATTATGGAACTTCATTCGACATGATTCGTGATGTCATTAGACAAGGAAAACTTTGTATCATTGATTGTGGTCCATCGGTTTTGAAAATTTTACACAATTCTCCAGAATTTATGCCCTATGTTGTATTTCTATCTGCTCCTGGAGCTGATAGGATTCATCAGCAGGATGAATTTGAACGCCAACACGGATTTTCCTCTAGAACACTTGCTGTAAGTTCCTTTTTCATATTTGTATGTTTGTTACTTTTTCCTGGTTTTTCCTGTTTTATGTTACGTGTGTAAATTTATATTGTGATTTATTTATCTGTTTTATTTTGTAGTTTGACAGAATGAGTTCCATTCGATACAGCTCGAGAAGGGCTAGGACACTCGAGTCAATCGCTTCACTCTATGAGGTATGTGTATCAAGTATTCATAAGTTTATCAATAATTATAAATAGAATCAAGCAATTATTTAGCGGTGCAAAATTTGGGTACTCTGTAACTACTTTTCTTATACTTTATTGACAATTTCTCTTTAAAATTTATCCAAAAGGAGGATGATATGAGACAGACTGTGGAAGAAAGTCAAAGGATACAAAGACAATATGCTCCATATTTTGATTTAGTGGTTGTGAACGAAGATTTTGATGAAACGTTCCGACGAGTTGTTCAAGTAAGATAAATCTTCCATAGTTTCCTTATTATTTTTCAGAATTTTAATGCGGTTTAATGGAATTTGTAGTTCCTATGCTCTGTATTGATTGAAATTTAACTTGATCCCATTTTTAATTTTGTTTTTGCAGGCCATGGAAGCACTTCATAGCGATCATCAGTGGATTCCAACCACGTGGGTAATGGGATAAAATAATAAGTTGCGGAACAAAAATCCATTTTTCAATCCACTGTGAATAATAGTTAATATTTAATAATGACTTACGATGATAAAATATATTACGGATTCCTATATACATGTAATTTTCGTCAACGTTTAGTACTTGCTCATAAATAACTTGACAATTTTAAATCATACTAATAACGGAAACTATATTATACTATATTATGAATTATGATTATACAATAATCATAATTATTTAGCCAGTGATCATATCAGTTTAGAATTTATATAGAATAATTATTACCTTCCCAGTCCGTCAAATCTATGCGCAATCAAATCTAATTTATGTACTTGTGTGTAACTTTTACCTGAGAGGTTTTCAAAACAGGTGAATCAACTACATAATATTGAAAATGAATTTCGAATGAATTTCGATATAGACAGAGAATTTTGTACTTGTGTAAATACTAAATACGACAGTTTTATGTGTTATGTAGTGTGGGTAATGTAAGAAAACAAGTTTGAATGAAATGTGAGACTCTTACATGAAAACTGTATGAGTTAGCTACTCTTTACTGTTTAGTTATTATATTTATAAGAATGATACTTTTATAATATATTATATATATTATACATTGTGTTGTATTGTATTACTACACATAGAATTATAGTGGCCTTTTTCAACAATTCTTGGTACTACGTCATATTAAAAGTAGGTTGTATACTTAAATATAGATCTAAAATATTAAACGGCTACACAGTGTCTTACTGCAATGGAGCTTGTATGTTTGTTTTTTATTCTATATTCTATTAGATTTTCTTAGATTCTAAACCTTTCTTCCATATACATACTCTATCCTCCTTCTACAAATCTATACATCATCTCATGTCGACTACTTTTCTGCTTCTATACCTATACATTGGTGATTAGACGTAAATATTATGGGTATATTTATACTAGTTGTAGTATAAAACATTTTGAAAATGGATGCATCATGAAATATGATATACACTAAAATATTATTTTTAATAGAAATCGCAGTGTGTCATTTTTTGGGGGTTCAAAGGAAAAGGGTCTAGTATATTATGTACCATGTACTACAATATATTACTATTAATTATTATATCATATTTATGATTTGATGAGATCTTTATGACATATTATATTATATGACTGTTTTAGGATTTAGTATTTACTCCTTTTAAATTATAATTTATCCCATGACATTACTTTGTATTTTATCGATGGTCTGTACATCTGTAGATCTTTTTACGCCTCATACACTTACATTTGTACTAGATGCACATTAGCATTCAGAAAAGTTGTAATTAGTGACCAGTGACCAGTAGTTTTTTTATGTACATGCACACATTCAAGATACAAGTATTATTTGTTCTTGCCCCATACAAGTAATTTGTATGTATTGTTACTCTAAAAGTTTTAGTGTAAGAAAACTAACAGTATTTTATTTCCAAGATCTGTTCTGTCTTTTGTGTGTCTTCTGTGTAGGATAATATAATATTCACTTTATATCAAATACAAAGAACTACTATAGCCACGCTGTGCAATAAATATTTTAATGTCAGCCCAGTTATCTTAATAGTATATAGAATGTAGATGATAGATACCAGTGAATAGTAAATAGAAAATTTTTTACTTAAAACTTAAAAATCTCACTGCCATCAAATAGTTTGATAATATATCTTTTGTACTATATGTATCCACAAATAACATATATAATACACAATATTTACCATTTACCAAATAATGATGTGTAATAATCCAGATTAGATGTTTTGTACAATACATGCAAAATATGCATCAGTTTTACCCATTTTAATTTGTTGCTTTAAGAAATTACAAAGCTAATTGCAATTTAGACAAATACCTCAATTTATTCTACGTTATATTTATATGTACAGAGTGTACAGTACTGTTTTTTTAGTTGACTATCTTGCGTTCTATGAATATGTTATGTTTTATGATAATAATTGATAATGTTTATTGTTTATAGTTTATAGTTGTTAATATTACAAAATACAAAAACTCAATTATATATTTTTGGAAAAAAAAAATGTTGATTATGATGTACAGTTTACAGTTTAAACTTTAAAGAAGGGCCGAGCCGAGCATAGCCGTAAATAATAAGAGTAGTTTCATGTATTATTATTCTTATGTATAATGTAGTTATTGGTTTGCTCTCATGCGTGTATGTATTTAAAAACTGTATGACTTGATCTCTATCACAAAAGCATTCCAGTATGGAAGGAGATGGGAAACAAAAAACTTGTACTTAAAATTAGTAACTAGGCTTTGATTAAGTCCAGATATGAAAAAATACACATCAGTTTTTTCCTTTTTGTAAAAAAACAAACATTATTTTTCTTCTGTGTGTTATTAAATTTTGTGACAACTTTATGCAACAAAAGGAACAAGAAACAAGAACCTGATGATGATAAAAAGGAAATAAATACATACATATTATACATTATATACACACCTGTGACAAAACTACTATGCTATGTTATTGTAATTAAAACGAATCCAATATAATATATTATAAATTATAATAAATGATAAAATGTCATTTCAATAAATTAGAAATGTAATATGCACGACATAGATACAGACACCGAATAAAATTTGGGCACTTGTTTTAACTAAAATACATGTGTCTCATCTTTGCTTCTGTATATTTTTTTGCTATATTATGCAGCTTATCATGCACATACATCATGAATACTAAATCCACATCTAATGTCCAATGCGTGAATGACAAGGAAGCATCTTTTGAGCATGATATTATATGCCGATTTTCGTAATTGATATTTCAAAAATGGAAAAAGTATCTTGTAAGTATGATATGGAACAATCTTATATCTCTACCCATGCTCTTTGCAAAAACGCCTACAACCTACAAGAACATGAAACGGGATCCACAGGGTGCGTATCGGTTTTTCTTTGCGGAGAAGAACAAAGACAAAGAACAAAAAGCGCGTGCTGTTGTTAGTGCTTGGTGCTGGTGCTGAAACATGAATAAATATTTTATTCTTTTAAAAAAAAAGACAGAAAGAATATTCGACATTTGATCTTACTAACTACTTGACTCGGTCTTTGTCGTTCCTGTCTACTGGTTTTGCCAAACACATACATATGGTCGGGAAATGCATGCATAAACGATACATGTTTGTTGTGTACAGTGTACAATGTACAAGGCTGGCAAATGGCATTTCGTTACATTAATGTAGGATTATTTGCAGTCTCCATTTTGCAGCTCACTGAAAAATGACAATGGCGGACCCTCTCTTTTGTCTTTGTCATTCTTGATATTTTACAAAGTAATAAAACCCATTTTGTTCGTAATTGGAGAAAGGGGAGATCAAATTCAGCTAAGAGAACTAAAACGTTACACCATTTATTCAGTGGATAGATTGCTGTTCTGCTGCAAAATTTCTCTATTGTAAATTGTAAGATGTGTAAAGATACATTTTAGATTTGAGTAAAATAATAGAAACTACAGATTACAGATTAGATATACATACTTCTTCTTCTTTGCATTGTAAATTGTAACAAAATATGGTACAGACTGCAGACATTGTTATAAAAAATGTGCAAAATTACAACAAGTGTTCAATATATATATGCTGAATACTCACTACTCACAGTATACAAGATCACTGTATTATGTATTATGGATTATGAATTATAAAAATATTTCTGCACTATATAAAGAGCAGAACTGATCCTTGTACTGGTCCAATAGACTGGTTGAGTGTTGTCCGACTTGGTACTCATTTTCTGCCTCTCTGTTTTGATTACCTTGTTCAAAATTTTCATCTCTTCCCTTATCGCTTGTTTTCTCTGCTATTGTGAATTTTTGTGTTCAAAATACATATAAATAAATTCTACTGTGCTAAATTTCACTACAAAGTTTTAAACATAGACATCATTTCAAAATTACCTGATACTTCATTGTGCTAAGCAGCGAAGTCACGCTCACCATTTCAGCATTGTGTTGGTCATTTTTTAAACATTGGTCATCTGAGGAGGAGAAGACGAAGACGAAGACAAAGAAAAAGCAGTTAAAGAAAAAGGATCAACTATTAAAAAATTTAGTAAAGACAAAACCCGAGAAAAAAATGGCCAGTTCTTCTTACTCTTCAATACCATTCCCATCAAGACGGGATTCTGAACTCCGTCGTGGAAGTTTGACCCGCTTTGGTAAATTTGTTATAGATTTAAAATTCACACAAGAGGCATATTTTATGTATTTTATGTTTTAAAACCTCCAGTATAAACTTTGATTGGTGTAAAATTACTACAAATAAATAAATGTGCAGTGAAATTTTTGATATCTCCTTTTACAGACACGTCTGTGAGTGAACGTCGAGGTTCCTTGACTTTGGTTCCAGGAAATCTACCTGGTAACATAATCAACTCTTCTGTGGGCACTTCCAGGGATCATTTGGAAACTCGAGAAAGACGAGACTCCATCCGAGTTGAGAATGTTGATGAAAACTCTCAAACTCGTAGAGTCAATTCTTTTGATCAGGATTTGCAACGGCTGAAATTGTATGATACCAGGAAACGCCCATCAGCCAACAACTTTGAGGATGCCAATGGTTCCCAATACTCTTTGTACATTTCCAATCGTGTGAATCGTGTTCTTGAGGATTATCAACGGGGAAAACAGGAAGAACAAAAATTGAGCCAATACCAATATCAAGATTCCAATCAATCCGTAAGTTACGCTCAACTTCTCCCTCAACAACGTCGGCCTTTGTTGTCCTCCTCAGTGAATTTTTCTCAGCAAGGAGCAAGATCTGGTAGCTTTACGCAATTGCCGTACAATCCAAGTCAAAATCAAACTGAAGGAGGTCTTGTGGAACAGATTGAATGGTTTCCCAGAGACAATGCTCGTGAACATCGAACGGTAAATATTACTTGTTTCTTTTTAGACATTTTATTCAGACTTTAGACTTTAGACTAATTATTATGAGAAAATATTATATACGAAGCATGAATTTTTTGAACTTAATTTTTTACATGATTCACTTTTTTTATTTAGGATCGATATGATATTGTTCAAAATGTTTCACCCCGAAGAAGCTACCCCGTTTTGCGTAGGGGGCAAAACTTCTTTATGGCCCTTAAACTTTCTTCTAGAAGTGTGGATCTTTCTCGTCAACCTCTTTATATTTCCTTCAATTTTGGTATGATTTGCCTATTTTATATTGCCATATTTTACCATATTACATCAATTACTGTCTTTTAGCACAGGAAATTCAAGTAATTATTCAAAACTCTGTTGATTTTGAAATTTCTCATTTTTATAACTACTGATAAATAGGATCAAATCCAACTATTGGAAAATCTTCCCGAGTTGTTCTTACCGTCAATGGTGATCGCGAGTTTGCCCATAGAGACAAGAACGAATGGGACATTCGGTATGTATTATTTACTGATATTTTCATGTACAATGATAATTCAATCCGTTATGTATTTTAAGAATTATTCTTATCTTTGAAGTTTGTATGCACTTTAACAATGTGTTTTTGTTGACCTTTGCTACTTGATACTAAATAATCCTATTTTGTAATTTTAGACTTCACAACCAGGAAGGAAACACATTGACCTTACAAATCTCTGTTCCACCCACCGCTTTGGTTGGGGTATGGCAATATGAAATTCAACACAATAATGAAACATATTACGGACGTGAGGACATTTACATCCTTTTCAATCCATACAACACGGATGATCCTGTTTATGTTGATAATGAAATGTTTAGACGAGAATACATCCACAAGTAAGTCAACTATCATCAAAACCAGTATATTTACTGAAAATAGAAAGCCATTGAATTTTGATTCGAGAATAAAGTACGTATAATAATGCATGTGTATTTTAAATAATGTTGCGTTCTTTTAATTCTTAATACAGTGAATCTGGCAAGATTTATCGTGGAACTTCAAAACAACAACGAAGCTACAAATGGGTTTACGCTCAATTCGAGGCTAATATTCTCCCCATCACCGTCTTGCTTCTTGACAAGTAAATACATAAAAAAATCAAAACATCTCTGTTTATGTACATGTAGATGAGTCCATGACCATGAGTCCAAAATCTGCACAAGAATCGGAATTAAAAACTCACTGATGACCTTTCATTTTTTCCTGACAGATTTACCGAAGGAAATCGTAATGTGGTTGACTACAGTCAAAGAGGAAGTCCAGTTTACGTTGCTCGAGCTTTGGCACAACTGGTATGTAAAATTTCAATCGAGACATTTCAAGTTGACGCTGAGTAAATAAGTTTGAAAATTTCGTGTTTCCTGTGAATAAATCGTAGGTTGATGGAAACAGTTTTTTTCTGTAATTTTTTTACACCCTTTGTCCTTTTCATTTTAGATGTTTTCAAGAACAGGGCCATTCCGAGAATCCTCATTCAACTCTGCAGACACTACTGGTTTCAGTCCATACTCTTACACTGGATCCCAATCAGTGCTTGACAGATTGTACGTATCTTTCTACACACCAAAATATTATACAAATTACAGATGCGAGATTCTTCATATTGAAGTGAATGCACCTCATGTATTTAGTATTTAAATTTGAATTCGTTGATGTTCTGATTTAAATAGACTTGAAAATCGTTTCCAACCTGTCGAAGTTGATGGTCAAAGCTACTTGGCATCTGCTCTTTACGTCACATTCTGCCGAACCCTTGGAATTCCATGTCGATCGGTAATTACTTTCGTCTTTTTGCTGTGCATGCTGTACATTTTGCGAATTATGTTTATCAGTTTTGCGAAAAATCAGAAATTTATCGGTATGTTATTCATTCTGGTTTCTTCTAGATCACTGCTTATAGAACTCCAGTGGATAAAACCACATTGTCTGTTGATCAGTACTGGGGTAATAATGATGACGATATTTCTGGAAATGATTTGTACGAAGCTTATCACTGCTTTAATGATGTGTTCTTCAGGTACAAATTCAACTTCAATGTGTATATTATACATGAAATGTGTAGTGAAGTGATTTTTTTCAAAGATTTTTGAGCAACTCATAATGAGAATAATGAATATTTGTAGTATTCAACAATGTGTAAATTGGATTTCATGCATTTAAATTGACAGGCGAGATGATTTAGTCGCTGCTACTTCTTATGTTGGTTGGCAAGCGATTGATCCCTATGGACAAGGACAAGGTCCCAGTCCAGCAGAAGCAGTTCGAAGGTACTGAAAATTATTCATTATTCATACGAGTGCTTGTGAATTGTGAATACCATGTAACATGTAAATGTGGTGCTATGTAAAAGGTGACATGGGTTATACGCTACGTTACACAAAAAATTGATTGAGATTTGTATTTTTATAATGTAGAGGTGAAATCGGACTCAACTATGACATTTTCTACTTTTATTCGCTACTCAACTCTCAATTCCGCCACTTCTTTTTGAATACATACCCAGAAACTGTCGTCTCAGATGAGTAAGTATGAATCATTTTACGTAGATAATGATATAATTTTGGGACACAGTTTTCATTTTGAAAATGAAAGATAAAAATAAATTTACAGAATGTAAGAGTTCCACTTTTTTGACAATTTTAGTATCGGTCGCTTGCTTATTACAAAGAAATGTGACCGTGATGAAGATGATGATGATTTTGAAGATGTCACTCATCTGTACAAGAAGAAAGATGGTAAAACTTTTACAACCTTATGAGCGCGTTTATTGCGGAAATGAAATAGATTATGATAAAAAGTAGATAATTATTGTAAAACTATACAACAACCAAGAACTTTCTCCTTATGTATTTAGGTACTGAAGAGGAAAAGCTTAACGTTTTGAATGCCATTAAGGGTCTTGGTTCACGACGAGCTTCTATTCGTGCCACTCAAGTTGAACTTTTGAACCGAAAAAATGACGATTTGATCGTTGACTTCCTCCCTGCTTCTGCTTCATACGGTCAAAACTTGCAAGTGAGTCTGATTGTTTCTCGTGTGTACGCTCCTCTGTTGTTGTTAAAAAATAGGTATTCTTGAATTTTTGCAATTTAAAAATAAATTTTAATTCACTGTTGCTTGTTTGTAGGTCTCTCTTTCCCTTCAAAATGTTGCCAATGAACTTCGAACTCTTGTCATCAACTTCATTGCCCGGCCTTTGTACCGCGGTGTCGTCGGAAGAAAGATCAAGCAGGTAAAAAAACAATGCAAATATGAGTTCTGTTTTACTCAGTCTGTACTGTGTATGCGCGCATAAGTCATGAACTTTGATAAAAGAGCAAAATCTAAAAACAAAACTTGTTGATTGCATGTCTGTACTTTTAATTCTTAGATTAAGAGACAATTCACACTCCAGCCATTACAACGTAAGTTTATTTACATTCAAACTTTGATACAGAAATGAACTACAAATGAAACATGAAAATGAAAAAGTACTTTTGTATTATACTACTGTGTCTTTGTTTATGCAGGTGAGTCTTTCAGTTTGGATCTTAATCTCCAGGATTATCAAGATCGCTTGGATGATGATTACCTAGTGAGATTCTACGCTTCAATTTACGTCAAAGAGACGAGCCAGTTCTGGGTAAGACAGGAAGACTTCAATTTTCTTTTTCATACAAAGTTTTTGTTTTTAGCCAAAATAACCCATATTTCTTTTGAATTTCAAACAAATCAAGGCCGGAGATGAGGATGTCACACTCTTGACTCCCAAGATAAACATCCAAACGCGCACTGTTGCTCCACAAGTTGATAATGATTACCAAGTGTCATTCACTATGATCAATCCGCTTTCTGTCCCATTGACCGATTGTTATCTATTTTATGAATCAGTTGGTTTCACAAGACCAGTATATAGGCGAGTACGTGACATCAAACCCGGTGAAATGTTAAACGTAAGCAAAAAAGTTGATTTGACTACTAAAAAATAAATAATCTAATAAATCGTCATAAAAGGGTTTAAAATAATTATATTCATCATAAAATGCCTAAATATTTATGTTGTGTATATTGATACAGGTGAACGAGCAACTCATTCCACGAAAGAGTGGGGACGCAAGATTGGTTGCCGTGTTTAATTCACGACAACTGCGAAATGTCTTGGGTTCAAAGGTAATCACGGTACGAGAATAGATTGAGTGTCGAAATCATATTCGTGTATTTACAAACAAACAGAAAACTGCCAAAAAAAATATTACCGGATAGATTTTTGCTACTGTGTGAACACTGGTTAATGGATTATGGATTACGGATTCTTGAATGATTGATTATTAATAGTGTTGGATTTTATCTCGATGAAACACATTGTATTCAATTTAATTTCTACTCATTTTTTATCACTTATGTACTATTTTATTTTTTATCTTGTATCATATGATTTAATATTGAAATTTATGTATTTTTTTCCAAAACTATTTCATTATATCATCACAAGTGTTCCCTACATTGTGGAATGATATTTTAATTATTTTTGGTGTTGGATTATCATTATTATTATATTATGTATTTTTTCTCTTGGCGCATTTATACATGTTGTCATTTGTTATTACTGCATTAAAAAAAATAATAAAAAAAATTAATAAAATATACTTATAAAATTTTAAATCATGTGTCATTAGTCATTACAATCATTTAAAATAGAAAATTCATTTGGTATGTTCTTAATTTCCGTTTGTGAGAGTTTTCTTCTATACTTATGATATGAAAGTGAAAGTTAGTGAAAGTAAAAAACTATATTTGCCATCAAAAAAATATTGCGAAAATATGTTTAGGAGACTTTATTTCATTTTTGATGTTTCGTCTGAATTTATGTATATATATAATATATATATAAATATATTGGAATGTATGGTTTAAAAAGTCAAATACATGTTTATGAAATTTTTGGTATAAAATTATTCATTATTGCACAGCATTACATTACACGCTCCTTCGATATGTTCAAAGTTGAAAGGAAAAGTTATAAAGGTGAATACAAAAGGGCAAATAGGGCACACACATCGTTTTAACTATAGGTTAACTCTCTAAAAATACAAGTTACTTTTATGACTATATATTATGTAGTTATATTATATATTATATTATATAGGCTCTGTTTAAAGGTTCATGGTTGCTGGTAAGATTTAATTATATATTACTGGTAATTCTAGTAGTAGGAAGATATAGTTTTTATACTGGTACAAGGTATATATTATGATATTATATTATTTGTATAATATGCTATATATATGTAGGTATATAGGCAACGTTATAAATCTACAAGTAAAGTCTCTCTAGATTCTACATAGATTATAACTATTATGTAAATACTATAAAATGATGAATGATTAATGAAATAATCATACTGTCATCATTACTTTTTCGTCGTTTAGTTAAAACTTAGTTTTAGGTACAATTCTTGGTATTAAAACTCTTCATAGCTTTATGATAATTATTTCCTCTCGTGGTACATATTACATATGTATCTATAATACTTTTTTATACATAGCTTGTAGCTGTACACAAATCACAAAGTGTCCCAGAAATTTGAAACATTTTTAATTTTGTGGTTTTCAATCGTAGTATTGGTTGCAGGGAGAATACAAAATACCTCACGTTCAATTATATTACCCTAAATTTTTACATTTACATACATGTCTCTCCTTGTAGCATGTATATATGTGTAGCATATTCTTGTAATCTACTTTATGATTCTGTATAAAACACTACGGGAACGGACGGGATATATGTATGTACAAAGAAACAGTTATATTCCTCTTGTAGCGTTTAAAATTAAAAAATTCCACCTTTAGAAACTTTCTGGGACAACTTGTACATTGTTCCGCTTTTGACATACATGCCACATAAATAATACTTATGCTAGAAAATACATGATTTGTAATTTGTAGTTCCTTTTTTTAAATGATAACAGTTTCGAAAAAATAAATTACTATCACTATCAGTAAAATGGGTAAAGCATTGTCTATACTGGATTGTAAGATTGGTAGTGGGTTACCTAAAACAAGGTATCATCAACTCATAATTCATAACCCATATTGATCAATAAAAATTATTTTAAAAATGTCTCATACATGTAGCTGCAGAAGTAGAGATTGCACAACACAATAATTACACAGTTATTTCTTCGTATATTTTACTCCTTGGGTTTTCTAACAATTCCTAGAGGTGCAAAAGTTGGTTTCGATTCTTTAGCTGGACTTAACTTTGCGAGATATATAAATGGAGGAAATAAGCTGGCTCGATTCGAGATTTGACAATCAAAAATTTTGCATTTCTCTCGAGCGGCCCATCCACTTACAAACAAGGGATCCTATCAAATAAAATTTTCATCAGAAATTTAGAATTCACTGACCGTGAGTACACATTTCAAGCCGTAGCAGTTTCATAAAATTTTATTTACTATTTATGTATCGTTAGTTTACAGGTTAGAATTTAGAATACTAATTACTTGACTTACAACTTGACGTTTGGCCTCTGCTTTCCCAACAATGCCAATAACGACGACAGCTATCTAGAAATTTGAAAATTAAAAGAAAACACGCATGAAATATTTGGATTTTCATACTTTGGAAAAGGTTTTTACATGCAAAACTTTATTCATCATAAATATGACATTCGAATTTCAATATTATGTCTCTCACTTCTCTTTTCTCTTTATTTTTATCAATATCTCGTTTCAAAATGTCAACGATTTCAAAACTTTGACGATTATCTACTTTATACATGAGTACAAAAGCATCTGCTATGGAAAAACATTGTTTTGGAAGACAAATCTCAGTATTTTCTCCAGGAATTTTTTCCGTCCCGATGCCTTCAGTGTCATACAGTCTCAATGTTTCTCGTTGTCCTTTTCCAGTTTCTATGCTAGCAACATAAATATCCTCGATTCTGTGTATAACAAAAACAAACAACAATAAAGAATGAACTCTTTCAAAGATTTAAAAAACCGATTGCATTTTATAAATAATAATTGAATAATGGGAATGGATAACACAGTAAAAAATAATGAAGAAAATGACACTTACGTGGGGTGAATGTCTTGTTCATCTAAATTGCTGTAAATTAAATTTTCTAATAATGTTGTTTTGCCAAGACCTTTCATACCACAAACAAAAACTTTTATTGGCTTCCCCATTTTGTGTATTATAAATTATCACTATACTTAAATACACTGTCACCTTCTCTCCCTTTATATCTTTAAATTAAATACGAAAAAACTACTCTTCTTGCCTTAGTATAAGTATAATAATTTCATTGTGTTCCAATTATTACAGGTACAGAATTTGTTTTGATTATTTTATCTTGTCACAGTCTACAACATAGTTGAAAATTGGAAATGTCAAACTTTCCTGATTATATATTTTTTTGTCATTGCCCTATATATCAAGTTCACTTTGAAAATTTACTTAGCTCTTAATGCAAACTTTATATAATACTGATCAAACTGTTTTTGATTTTATATATAGAAGGACAATGCGTAAATATTCATAGTATTTTTTGTGTATTTAACCTTAGTTTTGTACCTTAAAATATATAGTTTTCTAAGTTATTTTATCATTTTGAAAACTTAGTTATACGCGCTCTTTTGTCTACAGGGATGTCAAAGATATGAAACTTGTCCACTTTTCCTTGTCAAAATTTTTCAGTGATAAGTCGGAAGTAGGAGATTCATTAATGTCATGTTCTCCAAGAAAATATATCTAGAAAAAACAATGAAAAATGAAAAACAGTAAAACTGTGTTTTTTCAGTTGCTCAGCTTTTAGGCAAAATGGCTCTGTGTATAGTGTATACACAGAACCATTTTGCCTAAAAGCTATATATACATATATATGTACATGGGGAGAATTTTTAGACGACATTTCTTTTGCAGATATAGTACACAAATTTCACTTTCAGAGTCAAAGTTTTCGATCTAGTTTCCAGTCCAATAATCATCGTCAATCATCACTGAAAAACTGTGGAGAGAAAATGAGTACATAAATGTAAGCATGTAAAATTTCATGCTCCCCCTGTATACATTTATCAAAGAATCCTTCATCTTATAAGATGAATAAACAAATCCGCAAAAGACTGCATATAAATGGGATGATTGAAGACAAGAATATAGTTATATTTATAGTATTGTCCTTCTTGAACCAATGAATTAAGTAAAATAGAGATGCGTATGACATGGATATTATAACTGTTCACGCCGCATAAAGCGACAAATGTCAATAATAATATTTTTTATTACTTATATATTTTACGTTGTCATGATTA
>JAQGBH010004827.1:0-15734 GCA_034698265.1 Sminthurinus aureus
GAGTGATTTTAAAAAGTTTTTAATTTTTAACCAAATAAGGGACACATTTTTAGGTCGGGCCAATCCAGACTGATCCCATACTCCCGTGCAGAACTTATTTTGGATTTGACAATATCTAGTAAATTTACTTGAAAAAGGCCAAAATAAAAACAATAGTAATAATACTATTACATTACTCACGCGATAAAGAACTTTTTCGAAAACCTATATTTAATGATGGGGATGATAGACTTGTACTTGAAAAGCCAGGAGAACTCTGCCAAAATTCTGTTAGCGGGTCTGTATCTGGATCGTCCATCATTTTTATGGCTGAAAAAAAAATTACATACATATTAAAACTTTTGTAATATTATAATTTTAAATAATGTCTAATGGTTATCTCTAAAGGTGTAATTTCATAATTAGTATGGAATTTATATTGTAAAGACACAACAAATATAATATTGAGAAAGTTGAAAGTAGCATTTTATAATTTATAATTTATAATCCACGAATTATTTTAAACAATATTATTTATTACCTTTTAATTTTCAGAACAGAAGAAGGACAGGAGTTATTATTTATTAATGCCTAAAAGTTTGATAATTAAAATCTAACTAAATACACAAAGAGTATTTATTACAATTTTATAAACAATATATAATATATAAACAAACAAATCTTGATATTGAAAAAGATGTAGATTTATTCAATATTCTACTAAAATGAGTTTAAACACAAACAAAGGGTTTTGCTGGATTGTTTTACAAGCTAAATAATGTAGAAAAAAAGTTAATGACACTAAACTCTAAAATTAATGCACTAGGGAGGTTTAATGGTCCATTATAAATATTTATGTTGATTTTTTTGGGGTTCAATGCTTGGCTCCTAACATCAAGGACTACAACAGGAGTTTAGACTTTGATGCAGTACAAAAATAATGCAAAATCTCTGTCAGTCTCTCTCTCTGTATTTTTTATATAGAAAAAATAAAACGAAGTTTCATAAATATTCATTTTTATTTGTTTATTTCATAAGTTATTGACCCTTTTTGGTATTTGGCTTTTACAAATATTTTTAGACTATGGTATAAATTGTACTAGAGAAAAATTATGGAAAAAATACTTTGATTTTCTTGTAATAGCACAATAATTGTTAACGGACTGTGTGATTACTTTTACAGTGTTAAACATTTTACAGAGATTATCATAAATTATAAATACACGCGATCGAAAATTTTTCATTATTGTCCGGTAAAAACGTTTTCTTTAGCATTTTTGAGCGTATTGCGTATTGCGTATCGTACTATTATCTTTAATCCTTTTTTTTAATTTACGTATAAAAAATATAATATAATATGATTGATGATTACATATTATCTTCGTACATTGATAATTGATATACCTATTATCTATAAGTCCTGAGTCCTGTATTCTGTAGGTAAAATTACAATGTACAAAATATAAGCTTTAAACCCTCAATCACAAATAATATCTGTTGTATACTGCCTATATGCCCTTTATGTACCAGTGGAAGGAAATCTGTGATCTTGTGATTGATATTTCCAAAACAAAAGCTCTTTCCTTTCCTGCATATTATGATACATTTTATCTTTACACTCTATGTATAAATTATAAATAATTTATTATATGTAGTTTTGCATAAAAAAATGAGGAAGACGAATTTGATTACACATTATACATTACTCTCATATAATTTATGACATAAGTAAAGTAACAGTTGTTGTACAGGTACATCAAAATTTTGTATACTTATGGGGTGTATGTAGTGTTTTTGTCTTGTCATTTTATGATTTTAGGTCATAAAGATGATAAAAAGGATGAAGAAGAAGATAAGTAGTCCAAAAACTTTTATCATTAACCAACGATTAGAAGACACATTACGGAAATACTTAATTAATTCAGTATGAGCAAGTGACACATTAATATCTGCGGTTTCTATATTGCCGTCTATTCTATGAAGCACTTCCTCTTGTTCTCTCACCATCTATATAAATTTGAATAAAAAATGAAACGGAAAATATTGCTTGAATTCACTTGAATTACAATAGCTTTACAATACATGAACACCAATTGTAATATATTTTAAATGAGAAATAACATTTTGATATATTTATTATTTATTCTAATATACTTACATTAGCTAAATCTTGGAAAATTCCACCTAGCTCAACTATAGTGGATTGTATTGTATTCATTGTATTCGCTCTTTCATCATCCTGTATATCAGTTAAAAAATGATTGATAGTTACTGTTGTTACTTCAAACTTTAAATTACATATTATTTAATGCATCAAATTTATAGTAAATACAAAGAATAAACACCTACCACCCTTTGAGTCTCTTCATCCATCATTATTTGTTGCTGCAGGGCGTTTGGTCGTTGTCGAACTCCTCCACCTAGATCAATTGCTAAGTCTGATCCGTGACCAGATCCAGGAGGTCCTAATAATCCAGGAGGGCCAAATCCAGGAGGTGGATGAGTATGAGAATGAGATTCTTGATATTCTAAAACAGAACCTGTATGATATCCACGATGAGCAGAAGGAGGGAGAGAAGTAGAAATCGGACCTTGACTATACTGATCTTGTCTATTTCGCTGCTCTTTTAATGTCTACATAATATATGATTCAACCAAAAACAAACAGGTACTTAAGTCATTGTATAAATAATAAATTACTTCTGCTTTGTTCCAAATTCTGAATAAAAACTGACAAAACTATTTTATACATTTTCAACGCTTTTACTATTTTTACCTCAGTTCGAACTTGTAAAACTTGTTTAAATTCACTTGACATGGATGCTAATTTAGACTGGAGACTGATAACAACACCTGAGGAATGAGATTGCAAGTGTTTACCACTTGATCGTTGACTCTCCTTTCTTAAATTTTGTAACTGTAATGAGATTTTCAAAGAAAATAGTTTTATTTAATTATTGCTTACTTGTTTTATTATTCGTGATGAGAAAATCAATTTAGGATAATAGTAAAATGAACATAATATCATACCATTGCTATATGTTTATTTAATTCATTTAAGTCTGTTTTAATCATAACTATGAGGGGTTGAATCTCGGAGGATTTGTCATCAAATAATGACTTGTGTTTAGCAACTATGAAATCAAATCAAATAAAAATTCAGACATTAGTTTAATATTTAATAACTCATTCATTGATGTACATGTGTCATGTTCTATATATAAAATACATGTTCTCTCTGTCGCTAAACATGTTAATATCTCATATTTCATCATAATGTATGTGAAATGTATGTAAAAAATAGACTTACGTAAGGCTAATTTTTCTAATTTAGCATACGTTTCACTCAGACTCTTTGCAACGGATCTGGCGATAGTCATGAATTGAGAATATTGTTGAAGATTTCTATTTACTCTAGGGTTGACATTTCTGGATTGTCCTGCTGCTCCTCTTGTGTGTGCTTTCCCCTGTAATGACCGAAGAGCGGACTGGAATTCTCCAGTTCTGTCCCGTCCAGGAGCATTTTCCTTCTCGTCATCCAAAAAGGAATAAGTACCAGGACCAGAAGGGACACCTTGACGATATCCCTGATTGTACGCTCCAAATGTCGGATTCATGTTGTGTTTTACAATTTACAACTTACAATTGATCAAGATTTAATGATGAATAAATAATAAATAATAACCCTTTTCTGTATCTTATTTACAAAACTGATTATTTTCAAATGAAGGATGTGAAATAATACACAATTTACAAATTG
The DNA here is from genome assembly GCA_034698265.1 of Sminthurinus aureus. NCBI lineage: Eukaryota > Metazoa > Arthropoda > Collembola > Symphypleona > Katiannidae > Sminthurinus > Sminthurinus aureus. Next base: position 3,740 of record JAQGBH010004827.1, read on the forward strand.
TAACCTCTAACTTTATGTATTATGTAACTTTCTAGTTTTTTTGTGTGTAATCTTTGCGTATGGAATATGGAAGGACCAAAAATCACAATGACAAAATTCCTAATCCATAACAAAACCAATCATGAATCACTTGGTGGATTAAAAGCACTCTGAAATATAAAAAAACAGCTATTGTTTTATCCCTTGAACACTCTAATTTTAAGTAATATCCACTGGTATTTAATGACAATGTTCGTCATTTCTGTTTAGTCTTCAGTCGTCAATTCCACATTCCAAAATTCCACATCGACATAATATGTATTTTTCAAATGGGCAGCTGAGAACCAAGAATATTTAGAAGCAGGTTCGCTTTTACTGTATGAAGAAAAATCATGACAAAAATTAACAAACGTTTTTTCCCATTCAAACTCTGTGTCTCCGAGACCGTTTTCAGTATCATTCTCTTTTCCAGTATTCCAGTACTGGACAATAATGTCACTGTATGTAAAATGTCAAATTAAGTCCTCTCCCTCATTTCCATTTTAACTGAAAAAGTTGCCTTGACTTCTACATTCTAGTATGAAGGGTGACCGTGAGCCTTTAAAACACCGTTTTGTACTCCTGATGTGCATTTCCGAGTTCCAAATTTTAAAACGTGTAAAATTAAAAATTAAAAATGTTTCTTTCTGTGTATATAATCCATTCCAAATTCCAATTTGCAATGTCTCAGGAATAGAATCACATGCTGAATTAATAAAATGTTAACACGAAAAAAATGGTCTCTTTTGTTCCTGTTATTTTATTTATTTCTTCTCGTGTACATTTGCACATGGGAAACTTTTCTATACTTTTTTACACCCGCAACTTTTCCCTCAGAAACCAAAAACAATTTACAGTACACCCAAGTTCAAATTAACACTGGGAAAACCCTAGAAAAACGTATTAAAAACAGAAGGACTGCAGATGATTCTGCACAAAACATCCAAGAAAACATTGGCATTGTTGAAAAATTTAATGAAATTCAGTATGCTGTGGATAAAAATGGTGATAAATTTAAAAGACAAGATAAAAATAATAATAATAATATTATGAAAAGTAATCTTCATCTACAACGTTATATTCGTCATCAGTCAAGAAAGTCAAGAAAGTCAAGCAGAAATAACAAAATATCACACAATAAAATAAATTCATTTCCAGTCTATGACAAAAAAGTTCAGACCTTATATCCTCCTGCTTGGACCATTGTTGACCTTCGTATACGTTATATTATGAACATTGATGCATGTGCAAAAACTGGAGGTGGTGAAAATAAAGGAGAAAATAAAGGGAAAAATTATGTGATAAATCTAGTTCACTCCAAGGCAAATCACGTAACCTTAAGACAAACGATACGGAAAGCATTTCCAGCTTCTGAACTGGAAAATCTTTTTATCCGTCGTATTTTTCTTCTAGCTAAACCTCAAATTTTAATTGATGATCAAAATGATACAAAACTAATTTATAAAAATAGTACAACTTTAAATGACTACATCAATGGTGAAGATAGTAAAAATGATTATGACAATGACAATGGTGCTGAAATCGATATCAATAAAATTGAAAGACTCAGGCAGAAACAACTGGAAAACATGACTGAAGAAGGTGTAACGATGAGAAGACTGGAGGAAGAGCAAAACGAGTTTGGTGATCTGGTAATGGGTGATTTTATGGAAAGCTATAGAAATTTAACCTATAAACACCTGATGGGACTGGAGTGGGTTACAAGATATTGTGCGGGTGCTCAATATATTTTAAAACAAGACGATGACGTCATTGTAGAGACGGAACAGCTGAAAAATCTACGTCCATTGGTTAAGAAGGCAGTTGATCAATATAAAAAAAATGTCTCTCTACAACTTGGAATGGATGTGCATAGTGAGAGAGCGAACCAGCATTTTAGTAAATACCCAATTTTTAGTGTCTAATTTGTGTAATTTTTGTATGTTCTATAAAATTTCCCCCAATCAATGATTATAAAACTACACGACATAAGACAAAATAATCATTGTGTTTTTTTTGTTTGTGCTTTTCAAACTATAGACAACTTGAAATACTTTGTTGGAATCGTTTTTAAACTCAGTAAGCCCGTTCGAGATCAGGCGTCTTATGAAAAAGGAAAATGGTTTGTGACTCATGAAGAATTTGCTGGAAAATTTTATCCAAATTATGTTTCAGGATGGTCATATGTGACAACAGTAGATGTGGTAAAAAAACAAAAAACAAAGAAGATTTTTCTGTGCAAAATTTCATTTATTTTCTCCCGCCAAATAACAACTAATATAAGTTAAAAAGTCTCGAAAATCTTTGACATTCTAAATTCTGAATTCTAATAACAGGCTAGGGACATTCTAAAGGTTTCGAGAAAAAGTACATTTTTCTGGATTGATGATGTCTACGTCTCAGGTATATTGAGAAAGGCCGTGGGAAATTCCAGCATTAAAACCATACAAATGGACTCTTCTCTCTTACCAACGGACCTCTGGATCGCTGAACGGCCACAAAATGGTCTGCTGTATACTTAAAAATTTTAATAATTATTTGTAATTGATTTGTAGTTGTAATTTTGACTTTTAGTTTGGTTTGGTTTGGCTTAGTTAGATCTCACTTTTACATTTTATCAGTTGGTTCATGTTTTCGAGTTCCAAATTTGTTTTTGCATTATTTATTATTTGTTATTTTACGCATATATATCATAATATTCTGCGTATGTATAAAATGTAAAAGGTATCTATTATCTATGTACAACAAGTATACAAATACATTAAGATTTGTGTAGACTGTAGAGTGTAGAGTGTAGAGACTCATCAATAGTAAATCAGTAGTAAAATGAAATTTAATAGTACGAGTAAATACATGTGTACAGTGTACAGTGCACAGTGTTTACTGTTCATTCAAAGATACATGAGCAGGGTAAAAAATGAAAGAGAGAGAGAGAGGAGAGAAAAGTGTAGAAAAGCTTGTTCCCTCGCAACTCATGGTCTCAGTCTCATTTCATCTCTCTTTCCATCACCACTCATCACATGCAATCTCCAAATTCCAAATCCTACTTCTGGTTCTTCTAGCTCTTTGACGACTGACAACAAAACCCAATTTCCTCTCCCAATAAAACCACGCAGTTTAGTCCAGTCTCATCTTTCCTACTTTATATCTAGTGGGTACTGGAGAAGAAAATTATGATTAATAATCCATAATCCAAGAATAAACTACAACTGGTGTTACAATTAGTGTTTTCTTTTTGTGCTCTCTGTGACCTGTGACACTGCTCACATTATATTGTATTGTATATCGTGTGGTTGCTGATTGGATTGGTGATTTGATTTTTATTTTGATATTTTAAATCTGAAATCTGTTCCGAGTTTGGAAGTTTGGATATGTTCCATGTCACTTCATTCAGATTTGAATTAACTTTACCGTGGACTTGGTGGCTATTTTGTGGGACTTAATTTCAATGTTTTTGGTCTTGTGTCTTGTGTAAATCAACCAAATAAGTCTATAAGGATGGAGATTTCCAATGAAGATTATACTAATTCCAGCACCAGTTTTCCTCTTGATGATTTCCCCTTGTCTTTATCGTCAACGTCATCATCGTCCTCTTCTTCTCCATCTTCCTCGTCCTCTTCCACAACAGAGCTGAAGAGGAGGATTGAAAACATTGAAGTAAAATGTGAACAAGAGGGAGAAATGTCCGAGACGGCTTTTCATTTCAACATCAAGACTAGGACTGGGACTGGCAAAGTTGAGGCACCAACTTGTAAAAATTGTGGACATGACGCGAAAGTGCGGAAAGGTATCATTTCCTTCCATCAATGTCGCCAGTGTAATTGTCAGTGTGGTAGTGAATTGGACTCTGGTGATATTGACATTGATCTAGATATTGATACTGTGACTTCAGAGACGACAATGTCTACATCCTTATCAAAATCGAATCAAATGCCTAATGAAAGCCTACGAAAAACTTTTAGTGACAAAACCAAGTGTAAAAATTGTGAAAAATGTCGGACTCATATCACTACTGATTCTGATACAGAATACATGGAAAATACAAATGAACGAAGAAGGAGGAGAAGAGATTTGGTCCGATTTTCTGAACTACTTTTATTTTTAAGTGTACTCGCCACCGGTCTCCAGTCTGTCACAATGCACGAAGCTCCAGGTGAGATCATCATACATAATCAATAATCAATAATCAATAATAATTCACAATCCAGAATCAAGATTTTTACATTTTCCTAATTTTTAATTTTTTTAATATAAATTATGAATGTCTATTTTCTATTATTTGTGTAATCAGTAATCAGTAATCAGCAGTCATTGATCAGTAATGCAAAATGCAACAGTAGGAAAAGAAACACACAAAAATATACACAGGCAAACAAAATTTGTTCCTTTTAACTATATGCTGCATACTCGCAATTTACCCATGTGTATCCAATATCATAATTTTATTAAGCTAATGCATAATATTATAATGTTCCAACTTTACATAATGAGCTCATATTTGAAAACTACTCATGATTGCTCATTACTTATCAATGACCAATCAATAATAATTTTTATGTACTGATAATGATAATGTAGTTTTTATGTAAAATGTAAAATGTAGATTTTAACATTTATATTGTTAAAAAATTACTAGCCATTTTCTTGGCTTTTCCTTGTACAAAATACGAACTGAGCAGAAAAACCAGAAACAAGTCCTTCGTACTTTGTATTGAATATTGGAAGTTGCAAGTTGAGAATTGCAAAGTGAGTATGTATCACGTACTCGAAAAAACGAACAGGCCATTAAAAAATTAATTGTGAGTTGTGTGTGTGTGTTGTGTGTGAGCCAGACAGTTTACACTTTACAAACTACTCGTTTTGTATTTTGTATTTTTTAATGTGGTTGGTAGTCGGTAGTCTGGCTGTAGATTGTAGATCATGACCACATTTGAATAAGAATGGAGCTACATGTATACTTTTTTCATTCTCCTTTCTTCTATTTTCTATTGCATATACTTGTAATCTGTAATCTGTAGTCGGTCTCTCGGTATAACATGTAAAAAAGTAAAATTGTTTTTCAACTCTCCCGTTTAACTTTCCATCCAGTCCCTAGCTTTTTCCTCTATTCCAAGTATCAAGTATCAAGATTCAAAATTCAAACTGATTGATTTGAGATTTGAGATGGATTTGGTGAATGTATAGTGCACCGAGTACAGGAGATGGAAGAGTATTCAGAACATGACATGTGATGAGAAGAGCGTGGCCCGTTTTTCCATTCTTCCTTCTTTTCAGTTTTCAGTCGAGATTCGAGTCTCTAATCTCTAGTCTCGAGATGCCGAGAACTTGATGAGAACTCGTTTGACAACACAACAACAAAACACAAAACACAGTCCGTACAGTCCTCTGATTTAAATTCCTCTGTCGTTTTCCATTCTCCCTTCTCAATTCTCATCCTCCTTCTACTTTGAAAACGTAAAGAATTCAAAATTCTAATCAAATACAAAATAGAACACGAATTTTCAGATTCTGAGATTCGAGATTGCAACTGAGTTTTGTGTATTGTGTTTTTTGTATATTTTATGTACGCAGGGAATCGGCAACTTTCTTCAATTTGATTTGACATTGGATTGGATCACTAAAAATCAAGAACGAAAAACGGGAACATGAAATTTTCATTACTACTGTGTACTACTGTCTATAGACAGTGCTGACTAATGTGTAACGTTTACTGCTTCTTGTTCAATACTCTTGGCGAGTTAAGAGTTACGAGATACGAGATACCAGAATCTCATACGTCACGATCAGAAAATTGAGATAAGGCAAATAAAACTGTTGGTGATATGTGACATGTGACAGAGTGGAAATTGGGCATTGGACAAAATATAGTCATTTTGGGGTTTGGACTGGTTTTGAGCTTTTGAGCTTTTAGTAAGAAAAATTAAAAATACAAAAAGTTTTACTGTTACGTTTAAAGTTTACCTTACGTTTTCCACTAATTGATGGACGATAGAAAAGAGATAAGAAAGAAAAAGGCACACGATTCATTGGCGATAGGCGACCTGCACACTGCACAAGTTAAGAAATCTGATATGAAAAATATTACACATAGATATTTTTAAGCCCACTCAAAACTCAAAACTCACAACTCACATTCCACATTACAGCATCGACCATAAGTGACAAGAGATGAGAGGAGATCACACAAGAAGAAAAAAAGTATTTATTCAATTAGCATTTCTCGCATCATAAAACAATTCACGATTCATGATTCGTACATATTCGTTTTTTGTTACTTCTTGTTGTTTGTATTTTGTATTTGGTGTGGACTAACGAGCAATCATCACCATCCTTTTGTTTTAATGGTCAATTATTACTATCGTCACGTCGCCTTATCTGCTCCTTTTTAAATATGTGTACTTACCTCTAATCTTGAATCTTGACCCATAGCCAAAATAAAAATCACAAGTGAGACATCTTTAGAATTGAGCATACGATGTGCAGAACAATTTAATTGGCTGTATATTTATGCTTAACACTTTAAGCTGATAATAGTTAGTAGCGCAATATTCTCTTTGGCATAATCTCTGTGCTAAAATTTCACAAGTCGTCAGTCGCCGATCGCCATTCGCCAGCAACTACTTTTTATAATATGCTTACTTTTTGCTCTCCAAAGTCAAGTCTAAATTCGACTGGAATGACATTTAATTTGGGACCATCGTTCTTTTTTGGTAGAGGGCATACATATTGCATGACAATTGACATTGTATGATGGCATTAAGCATTATGTGTCAAATGTCATGTGCCATGTCATAGATGTCAACAGTCCCGTTTCTAGTTTAACTTGTGAAACATAAAATACAAATAAATTCCATGATTTTTTCAAGCTTGATATTTGGTACTTGATATTGAAAAATTTACACATTACACATCCCAAAATGCACATCTTGTTCAAAATTTAGTAAATAGAAAATGCCACTGCACCGAAATTCCTCTCTTTCAATTAAATTTAAAATACATGCATGTCATTACATTTACTATTTCAGATACGTTCACAATACTGCTGTTTTCTAGTAGGTAACTCAAACTTGAGCAGAAAGCAGAGGTGAGTGAAAAGAGTAGTGGGGGGTAAATTTTCAAATGTAATTGTGATCAGTAATAAATTTCATTAGCATATCACAGTTCACACTTGATAATTACCTGATGCCTCGCTGTTTCTCAATCGGCAATCGGCATCGACTGCCGACTGCTGACCATCGACGCTTCAGTTCACAATTCACAGTGGGAAGTCTGAATAATAACAAACCACTCATGACTGGAAACTGGAAACTAGAAAAACGCAGGGAATCCAAAAGAATCCTGCAATAAAAGTCAAAATTAGACAAACCAAGTTCAAGTTTGATTGGAAGTTGGAAAGTCTCTTTGTTGTAGGTTCAAATGGCACAAATATGTAAGTGAATTGCAGACGTGCACATGCCGACAAAGTTAAAGAAGCTCCCAAGCCAAGCCTCATCTAATTAGCACTACATTAATCATCATCATTAATTATAATTTACAATGTCTTCACTCTTGTACCTTGTACCAATTTGTAAGGGAACATGTTTTTTATTGCATCATCCATAGTGTTTTCTGCCTACAAATAGCATATTCTGTACGATGTACATATGAAAATTATCGTCGTCCATCTTCCAACTTTGATGATACTAATTCCATTTGTAAAGAGTCAAGAGTCACGAGTAAAAAAACAGGCAGTTCTTTCAATATCAATTATCAATTATCAATACCGGTATTCTATTCTCAGTCTTGATTTTTCCCACTTTCCGTTCTCAATAGTAAATACACAATACACATGATAACTGATAAACTCGTGAGAAAAACCAGCTTTTAATGAACAATTTATTCCCTGTTTCATGTTAACCACATTTTAATGTCTATAAGTTATAAGTACATCTGTCAATATAAGCAATAACTAATAGTTGCTAGTTATATCAAGTTATTTAATGACAGACGTTCATGTTTATAATTGCTCCATAAATAAAACACTTTGTCTAATTAACGAGACGAATCAGATCTTTTTTCATTTCTTTTTTTGTAATATTGTTCAGTATTAAGCTACTCCTGTTTTACTGCTTCTTGCTTCTTTTCTTGTCACACTTACTATTTAGTATTAAATATTTTAGTATTTCTTATTTTTCATAGCTACTTTTGTCTCTTTTATGTACTAGAGAAAAATGGCACGGCTAAAAAATGGATTAAATATGAGAGGACGATGAAGCTTCAGATTTACTCGGAATGACATTCAAGATTCATCACACGTGATTCATAATTCATATCACTGTAATTTCATGTCAGTATAGAGTATAGAGATTTCACACTGCTTTATTTCATTGTTCTAGATTCTAGTTACAATGAAATTAAACGGGTGTAAAGTGTACATTGTACATTGTACATTGTACATACATGTAGTGGCATTGATCGAATATCAAATCCGCAGTTCGGAGCCTGGAGAATGGAGAAAAGTCTCCGTTTATTTAATAATCAGTTTGAAAAATGTGAAGCTATAAATACTTGGCCAAAAAACGAGGAAGGCGGAAGGAAAAATATGATGAAAGAAAGTAAAGGAGACAAAGACAAAAACAAAGATAAAGAAAAAGCAAAGACAAAAAGCGTGGTGGACGATATGAGGATCCTTTTGTATTAAAATACATGTCAACATTATTTTTTGCAAAAGCTACAGAGACTACAGACTACAAACGATCTGTTGAGACTAGAGACTACAGCATAGCAAATATAGAATATAGAATATAGGGTAGAGAATGGAGACGCTACAATCTTGTGAATGAAATGGTGTATAAAATATGAAATACCTTGCAAAGTGTAGGAAATCGGAGGGGCAAAGCAGCAGCTGTCACCTCACATTAAGGTTGAACATGAAAAGGCTTTTTGCAAATCCCCATTCATAATAATAATAATCATGTTGTTGACGATAATAATAATAATGAAATATCTGCAATCTGCACTGTACAGTGTACCTTCCATGTTACATGTTACACGTATCAAACACTATCCCATCATCATCACTACCTCTATTGCTATTACTACATTATTACATTCAAGCGAGATGAACGGAGATTAGAGATTAGTAAACTCTCTCTTACTTTTCACAAAATATTATTATTATTATTATTATTATTATTATTATTATTATTATCGTCTCCTGATTTACGGCATCAATTTTATATTTCATATATCTCCCTTTTCTTCTCCCTTTCAGCTTTTAGCATTCAGCATTTAGACTAAGTAACACTAGCGTATTTACCTACACTCTATATACTCTATACTCTATACCAAAGAAAAGCAAAGCAAAGCTAGGGAGAAGGCAGAAGGCAGGCCAAATTTTTTTTATTAAATCTCTTTACTCTTTATACATAATAATAATACACGTCACTTCTTTCATAATAATATCTATAGGAAAAAACAATAGAGCTCCTTCTCCGCTCCTCTTCATCTTCTCCTCCTTCTTCCTCAATCCTCAATCCTCAATCTTCAAATAAAAAATGTTGAACAATTTCCTCAAAAACTTTGGCTTCAGTTTCAGCTTTTGGGTTTTGGGTCAGGCTTTGGCAAAACTTTTAAGAGAATCCACTTCGTTTTATTATCTTTATCGTCAAAAATCCTTAAAACACAAGACCCAAGACCCAAGACCCAACACACGAGACACGAGACACGCTATGGAAAATAGAAAATGAAAAAAAAACAGGACATGACTTGACTAGTGACTAGTGACTAGATGCTAGATGCTTGATGCCAAGACTAATCCAAAATCCTACATTCTAAATCCAAGGTCTTCCCGTATTAAAAATGTTCATGTTTCCCCCTTTTTTATTAAAAAGTTTAAGGAGAAAAATCCAACCAGTTAAGAGTTAAGCAAGTACATGTTACATGTTGTAAAAACTATCGATTTTTCACCAAGACGTCAAGAGTTTGGATTTTGGACTTTGGATTTTAGATTTTATAAAGATACTACGTGATTTTGGTGTTTGGAGTTTAGAATTTGGAGTTTGGTGCAAGAGAAAAGTTGATGACATAATTGAATATTGAATCAAAGTGGGTTATAGATTATAGAGATTATGGATAAGCATTGTAGAAGATGGAAGGAGAAAGATGTGGATTTAGCTAGCAACCATCAACCAATAAAGCATTTTATCATAATCAGCACTAATCATCACCATAATCCACAATACAACTCATAATTGATTCTGGATTTTAGTTGCTAGATTCCGGGCTCTAGATTGTCGATTGTCGAGTCTCTATAGATTATAGATCATAGATAGACTTGAGAGCTTTTATCATCAAAGCTAATTCAATCCAGTTCAATCCAATCCAATCAGAGATTAAAGCCACGTTTAAATATACTATGTGAACTGAAATGTATTGTTCCTTGTTCATAATTCATTATTTCTGCATAGTTCTGCAGTATACAATTCAATCAAGATTAATTACTGAAGATAACATTTGTATTTTGTATTAAATTGTAAATTAAGGCTTGATGATGAATGATGAAGAATGGAGACAAAAGTGCTCTATGTGTGTTTTTAAAATATAATGTGATTAGAAATTAGAAAACTATAGCTTTACATTTTCCAGTTATGGCATGTGACATCCGCTCCTCTTTTGTGCATACATGTTACATATGTACATAAATATTCTAAATAAGATTTTAAATTTAGTGTTTTTGTTTAATTTTTAATTTTTGTACGATTATTATTATATTATTTGTATTTTTATTGAAATATTTTAGGTTGTTCCAAACCCTTGGGCTTGATGACGGGGGAAATTGAAGACTGGCAATTGGCAGGTATGAAAAGTGAAATTAAAAAACAAAAAGATGATTTTATTATCGTCATGTTGTATAAAAAATTATAGAATTTTGTTGCATTGCAAATTGCAAATTATTGTAAATTTTAAAAATGGCTAATCAAATTTGGAAAATTTCTAGCTAGTTCTGTGAGACCTGGAGATTCATCGTGTTCAGCAAAATACGCTCGAGTTCATCAGCCTGGATCTCACGCATGGTGTCCAAATAGTCCAAGTAGTCTCTTTGCCTTGAATAGAAGTCGAGATGAGAATGAAAGTCAAAATCAAAGTCAAAATTCACTCGCAAGTCATAGTCATCATTCTCATTCCCATGGTCGGAAAGGAAGGCACTCCTCTTCTACATCCAACCTGGTTGACCTAGTGTCCAGCCTTCCACATGACATGGCGAGTGCCAGAAGTAACTCGAGCCTCGCTGTTAATCCCAGTAGTGAAAATCATTGGATTCTGGTGGACTTGGGTGTGAGGACAAAAGTGAGTGGCCTTTTGACTCAAGGAAGAGGAGATGAACTTGAGTGGGTAACTGCTTTCACCTTGGCCTACAGTGAGGATGCATTCAAGTGGGATTTTGTCCATGACTTTTATGGAAAGAAAAAGGTAATTATTCTCTCTGGTTTCCGGTTCCTTTTCTTTTAACGGAAAATTCTCCACTTATACATGGGCTTTCAGAAATGATTACAAAATTACAGATAAAATGCTGCTTTTTTGTCTTGTTGTTTTATCTACTTGCGTTTTGCACTCTTAAAGACTTTTCGAGGAAACTCAGACTCACACACTATTCGGTCCATTTGGCTCCACTCACCGATAAATGCCCGATTCCTCCGAGTCCACATTCACAAGTGGCATCGCTATCCAAGCCTAAGACTTGAAATCCTTGGGTGTCAAGGTAAGCATTTTTCTACATTCATAATTCATAATCCATAATAATTACATAATTTATGTTCATACTTGATTTGTCACAGAGTGACAAAAGTTTAGAGAAAATGAATGCGAATTAACCCGGAACCCAGTAAAAACCCTCGAGAACGCTTGATGACTGATTTTTGATACAGTAGGGAGTATAAGTGTGAAACTAGCAGCGTGTTTTCCTTTCACGCCGTTTTTGCGGGTGACCCCGGGCATT
>JAQGBH010004828.1:0-15733 GCA_034698265.1 Sminthurinus aureus
CATCTCTCAAAAGAATTGGGATTACAAAATTCGAATCGAGTGAATTGGAGCCGATTTGAGCTGCCAACTGAATTTCCTTGTCGAATCTCCATTCGCCCGTGATATTTTCGCACAGATAAATCCAACAGCCAGTTTTCGCCACTTGATCAAAAATCGAGGTCAGATCCACATTTATTAACTTTGTCGGCTCAATCGGCGACCTCAAGGAAATTTTCTCTCCGTTTCGACTCAGTTGTTCTTGGGCCAAAACGGATAAGCTTTTCACTTGTACAATTATTATTAACCACGTGAAAAATTTAAATCCGAGTGTCGCCATTTTACTTTTATTTGGACTAATTGTAAAACAAGGGCGAAATTTGGATTTTAATAAGTTTGTTTACTCTGCATTTTTTTCAATGTACAATTTACTGTGTGACGTGGCACTGGACTTTAAATTTTGATTGGTCTGCAAGATTTTATTTATTGATTATGGTTTTTATTCAACTTGGAAAAATAAATCACAAACGGGATTTGCAGAGAAATATTTCCTTACTTTGTGATTTTGTTCTGGTACATTTGACAATTTGACAATTTACACGTTTACTTTGACTCTCGATTCTCGATTTATCGTCCAACACTTGAAACTTGTTGAAGTTGCAGTTTGACATTCAGCTCGGTTCAGAAATAAAAGAACCATTGCGAAAAAAATGGCGATATTTCAACTCGTGTTCCAGTCACACCCAATTTCCAAGTTTCAAGTTCTTTGACAACGACGTAGCATTTTCAAAATCAATGTGACTACAGTCAAAAATTATGGAATGAAACTGCTTGACACGGGTTTTATGTCACGTGAAAATGGGTTCAACTCGAGACTCGAGAAGTCAAAATCAGAACAGGGAAACTCTGCTCTGCAACGCTTTCAAGCTCTTTCAAAAAGAACAAGTTTTAACAAGATTTTTTCAAGCCTAGATTTTAGATTTTAGATTCTAGATTCTAGAATCATGAAAAAAGGCGTAAAATGTCAGTATAATTTCATTAAAAACATTTAGACATGTCCATTTTAACAAATTGTTACCAAATTACGATCCTGTCCAACAAAAAACAATACAAAACATGACCAAAATGATGCTGAGAAATTACAAAATCCTTTAGTAACAATTTTAACCCATTTCCCCCTGTTTTGCGCGGACAAGGGGATTTAAAGGGATTTCCGGAGATTTTATCCGTTGCTATGACTAGTTTTATTCCGTTGGTATGGGAATATTCGGTGTGTGTGTGTGTGGAGAGAGAGAAGATAGCCCATCAAAATGCTATTAGTTTGATTTCATTTAACATGTATCGATCATTAATAAATTAACATGAGCATTAGCTATACTTTTTCATCGCTTTCTAGGCTTGATTGTTTCACTGCGAATTCGTATCAAATCAGCACTTGTTACAAAATTTGCCGTATTATGCGTATTTTTCTTTGGATACTTTGCCCAGAAAATGAAAATTTTAAAAAGTAGATAGAGACTGAAGTTACCCTGAGGTCAAAATCAGTCACCATTTTTTATTAAGACTCCATGATGCAATTTTCTACGCCTATCATCGGAATCGGTCTTTTGTGACCACTTTGCACCCTGATGAATTTTTTCAGCCCCAAAATCGCCCAAACGAAAAAGTTTTCTCACAAGTGAAGATTTTTTGCCCCGCACGAGCATTAAAATTTCAGTCAGTTTAAGATTTTTTCTGAGCCAGTTGGAATTTTTCCTAGATTCCAAAACTTTGTACAAAGCAAACGAGTGCATCAGAGCAGCTAATTTTGAAATTTTGGTCTATAAAGGTTAATTTGGATTCCCTTTGGAGCGAGTTTTATCAGAAAAAATACAAAAATTGAAATTCAAGTCAATTTTTGGCAGTTTTCCGGTCATCTTTCCAAACCAGGGACTCGTTTGAAAATTAAAGGAGACATCAAAGTATTTTTAGCAAAAAACCAATTTCGGTAGAAATGAGGCATTTAATCACAATCAGGTTTTGTATTCCATCGCCTAAACTTCAGTTAATTAGTTTAGTTGTTTTCCGTTGCTACGGTTTTTGTGTTTGTTTATATTTTACTGCAAATTCAAACATAACCATTTGCTGCTTCTGTATTTAAACCGAGAATTTTTTCAAAATACTCGGAATTTCATGCTGAAAAAGTGGATTAAAGTAAAAGAGGCGCAACATAATCATTTTAATGGATTTTAATCACAAGTCATGCGAAAACACACGTAAGATATTGTTTTCGATCCCCATGGGAAAGGGGCTCAAAAAACTGTATGCGCGCTATGAAAGACTATTTTGTATTGCTTTTTGTGGATGTGTTGAAAGTTGAAATTGGAATTGGAATTTTATCCGAGCACAATCGCATCATTTGCACTAGTGACTAGACGTAGAGCTGCAAATGACACAACACCAGATACACGATACAAGACGAAACAGACAAGAAAGACAAATACACATTTTTACGAATAAGCAAAAATACAGATGTAAATGAAAGAACAAAACGAGACAGAAAAATACCTCAGACATTTATCAGACAATCCTATGCAAATATAATAACAAATACATGACAAATACAATGACAAATACAAATGTCGTGATTCTAAATTCTAGACTGTCGATTCTAATGTAACAAAGCAAACCGGTTTTTTTGCAAAACTGGTTCTGGTTCTGGCTCTTGACTCTTGACTCTCGACTCTCGACACCTGACTCAAGACAAGTTTTCTTTAAGCAAATTCTTTCTGAGAGACAAAGAACAATGTAAAACACACAGCACAAAGTTCAGTTCCTCTTTTTGCAATGCTAAATAAAAGTTACAGACAAATTTTGATTGTGAGTGGAACCGAAACAGCAATTTTGTCCAAGTAAAAAATCTAAAGTTTAAAATAAAAATAAGCAAAATGAGTCAATTTGTGAATTTGAGGGGGATTTCTGGGTTTGGTCCTTTGTTGTTTGGTTGTTGTTGTTTGACCGTGACGGTGTTTGGCGTGAGCGATTCTGATTCGGATTCGGATCAGTCACAAAGTCAAACGGACAAACGGATTTCTGCATGTTCTTTAACTTGTGAGGATTTGAAAGCTGTTGAAAATAAAATCCAAGCGCTGGACAATTTGAACAGAGAGCTGAGCAAGCGGTTTGAGTTGGCAGAGAAAAAGTGGAATGATGAGTTGCTGTCGTTGAAGAAGGAGCTGGAGGGGATGAAAAATGTAAGTTTGTTGAGTGAGGACGTGTGGCTCCGTGCCACAAGACCTCCTGGAAAAAAAGGAGAAAAGGGAGATCCTGGGCTGTTTGGACGCACTGGTCAGAAAGGAGACAAAGGAGATCGAGGAAAAATTGGACGAAAAGGAGAACCTGGTGCAAAAATAAGTTCAGGTTCAGGTCAAACAGGGTCAAAAGGAGGTCAAGGTCAAGATTTTCCAGGTATCCTTGAAAAACTACTTTAATTTTCAAAATCATTAGCTCGCACTTGAACAAAGAACAGACTTGTGATTTGCTTTGAATCTAGATGGTCCATCAGTCACAAGTTGTAGCGACGCCATGAAACTGTTGCCGCCTCCCCGTTCAAAAAAACAGTCGATTTATCCCGCTGGAAACTCCAAATCCAAAAGCATCGACGTTCTTTGTGATTTTGAAACGGATGGCGGCGGATGGACGCTGATTCAGAAGAGATCATCACGACCAAAATCCAAATTTGAATTTGACCAAAATTGGACCGAGTACGTTGACGGATTCGGCTCACTGGATGGAAATGGAAATGAAAATTTCTGGCTCGGCCTGGAGAATATTCGCGCCTTAACAAAAAACGGGAATCAGGAGTTGAGAATTGAACTGGAGGATTTTGAAGGAAACAAAAAGTGGGCAAAATACTCAAGTTTCTCAATTTCAGATGCTTCCGAATTCTACCGGTTGGAAGTCAGTGGATTTTCTGCAAGTTCAACGGCGGGAGATTCAATGACAGGCCGACATTCAAACAACGGAATGAGATTCAGCTCACGAGACAAAGACAATGATTTATCCAGTGGAAATTGTGCGAGACGATGGGAAGGCGGTTGGTGGGTAAGTTTGGAGTTTTGAGTTTTGAGTTTTGAGATTTGAGTGAGGATAAATAAAAAATCAGGGATTTTCCCAAAAAGTCAAATTGACGATGAAATTTTACGTTTCATTTTGTTTTCTGTTACAGTTTAACGCCTGCGGCTTGTCCTTTTTGAACGGGCCTTATCGAGAGAAAGGAGAATCCTTTCCCCGCATCAGCGGAATAATTTGGCACACATTCAAGGGATTTGACTCTTCCCTCGCAAAAACGGAGATGAAAATCCGCACCAGAAAATTGACCGAGAAAACAAGCAAAAAACCGATTGACTAAAGTCAAAATCAAAATCAAGTCAGCCGCGAAACTCAAATGAAAAAGTCCTTAGGATTTTGTAAAAGGAATTTCAAGTAAATTGTTTTTATTGTTTAAAATCCACCAGTTGATAATTGATAATAAAAGTGACACCTGTTAAATTTTGGGTGCCGTTAACAGCGGATAAAATCTTTTTTTTTTATGCGGCGCAAAAATAATGACATTTGGCTGAGAAATGGCAAGAAGTGTTTTTGGAGCTGTAAGGAAAGACCTACATTGCGGACGAGTTACTCCGCAGTTACTCGTCAGAAATCTTTGGTCCATCTTCAGTTTTTTTTCGATCATCCTGTTGTAGTTTAAGTTCTAATTCTAAGTTTTAATTTTAAGTCTAATTCTAAGTTCATGGGCAACATTTGGCTTTTAGGACCTTTGTACGAATATCTGAGTAATTTTAGGCGTGCGAGCCGTTTGCCAGTTTGAATGCTGTGATGTTCGTTTTTGTAGGCCATTTGGTTGCTTTAAGGGGCCATATTAATATACTGTAAGCATTTCTTGCCACATAAAATTGGCAGTAATTTTTAGTCGTGCGTTAATTTAATTCCTTTTGCTTAAAAGTACAGCTAGCTTGGTCGACACGTGGTATTTTGAGTAGCGTAGTAAGTCTTTGTCTTTTAATGAGTTGCACATCCGATGGGTTTCCTGGAGGCCACACGCGACAATTTTTACGGTCGTTAGCACAACTGATGTTCCCTAAGTTCTGCTCTGAAGCGCCGCATGTGTGCAAACTTTTAGTGTCCTTGAGCCTATAACTTTCGAAAAAATGCAAGGTTGTTCACAAGCGGTGCGGTGCATAAGAATGCGGAAACGTTATACAAAAATGCTACTATTCCTTTTTTAGCAATTCTTGAAGCATGTCCCACTGGTGCCAAAAAATGTTTCTGCTCGATGGCACCATTAATTAACTGGTTCCAAATGGACCACGGAAATACTTTATCTAATACAAAATATTTGTTTTGCTTTTAAACCAGCAAATTGGATTGAGGCAAAATAAAATGGTAGCTAAAGCGAGGAAAAAACATGATCCTCCTTCTCAGCTGGAATTTGTGATATCGGGAATTTCTGGAAAATTTCCAGAGGCAGAGAATCTGGATGAATTTTGGCAGAATCTCTCGGACGGCGTTGACATGGTGACCGGTAAGAAAAAATACAATCCCTCACAATCACGTCTCTTACATGGACAAAAGGGTCAGATTCGTCATATTTTATTTGGATCTATAATTTTGATCTTTTCATCTTTGTTAAGATGACGGTCGTCGTTGGACTCCTGGATTTTTGGGTCTGCCACCTGGATCTGGGAAATTGAAGGAGCTTGATAAATTTGACGCCGACTATTTTTCTGTCCACGCCAAACAGGCGGATTTCATGGACCCGCAACTTCGAATGCTGTTGGAAGTGACGCACGAAGCCATCATCGACGCAGGTGAGAAAAAGGAAATCGCACGGAATTACAAACTACAAAATTTTAGCCAGAAAACTTTAAATGATAATTTATTCTGCAGGAGTCAATCCACAAGAAATCCGAGGGCAAAACATTGGAGTTTTTGTCGGAGCAATTGGGAGTGACAGTGAACGAAAATGGATCCAAAACACAAAAACAACCCATGGATACGCCTTTACTGGTAATTTCTTAAATCCATTTGATCCGTAATCCGTACTATTGTTCGCACTTAAGAAAAACCCCTTCCACTCATGATCAATTAATGCGCTGACAACCCTGGTGAAAACCGCTTGTACTCTTTCAGGATGTGAGCGGACTATGTTGAGCAATCGCGTGTCCTTTGCATTTGACTTCAAAGGTCCCAGTTTTACTATTGACACGTTTTGTAGTTCATCTCTAATGGCTTTAGCACAAGCAGTTGGGGCTATGAAACTTGGTCACTGTGATGCAGCAATTGTGGGAGGAGCCCATTTATGCCTGGATCCAAACATTTCTCTTCAATTTCACAAGCTAAATATGCTGTCGCCTCAGGGAAAATGTCAGTCTTTTGACGCCGCGGGCAACGGCTATGTGAGAAGTGAAGCTGTTGTCGCTATTTTCATCCAAAGGAAGAATGTCGCACGTCGACATTACGCGTCCATTCTGGGAGTAAAAACAAACACGGATGGGTACAAGCCAGAGGGCGTTACTTTTCCCTCGGGGCAGATGCAAAAACTACTGTTGGAAGCAACTTACAAAGAGGCGGGAGTTGATCCGCTAGATGTCGTCTACGTCGAAGCGCATGGAACTGGGACAGCTGTTGGAGATCCACAGGAATTAAATGCAATTGCAGAGGTTTTTTGCCGAGACCGGGATCCAAAAAAACCACTTTTGATTGGTTCTGTGAAATCAAATATGGGACATTCGGGTAAGGAAAAAATTTCGGTGCGACAACAAAATAGCACCTTTAAAATTGATGGCAGTTGACCTTTTTGAATCATTTATAATATTTTTCTTTAGTTACGAAAAGCTATAGCAACAGATTTTCTTATAGAGTAACTAATGTCTGTGTTTGCTTGAAGGGTCAAAAACGTATTTGGCCATTTCTCAGCCAAATATCAACATTTTTGCACCGGATAAAAAGAAATTAGTAAATTCAGACAACCACCAACAACTTTTACTTTGAAACGACCCCGCTCAAACTAGTACTTTTCTCACAAAATCAGAAAATAGACAATTTTCTTCACAAAACTGCAAAAATGAGAAGTCTTGGTTCGTGATTGATCTAAAAAAGTTACAAACTTGATTTTCGGCACAAAAATACTTTGACCCGGACCCAACCAAACAAATTTATAAAATTTGAAAAATTTTGTTTTTTGTGAATTTCTTGCCGGATCTTGGGCTTTAATAATTTTTTGAACATTGTTCTGGTCCAAGGATTTTTCTCATTTTTTGAGGAAAAGTGTCTTTTTAGATGAGAAACAAAATGCTTTCGGTCTCGAGAGTGGCACTTTCGTGGTTTGGTTGTCATAATTAAAACAGTTAATTTTATTTGAATTAAATGTAGCCAATTTAATTACATTCTAATTGTGGTCATGAGAGTACTCAAAATCATTCTTTCGACGCTCTGAGTCTGAATTCAGTAACGATTTTCAGTACTATAGGACAATTTAGAAAGATTAAATTGATGTCACATGGCAACGAAACACAAAAAGTCAAATTGTTTTTGCGTTAATAAATTTCAGAGAATCCTGTACAAATTGTTTTAAAGTAAGGAGAAATGATTGAAATCGTAACTAAAGGCATCTGTGATTTTTTTCATATTACTTGTTAGAGCCAGCAGCAGGACTTTGCGGGATAGCAAAAGTTTTATTAGCGATACAGCGCGGCGTAATTCCTGGAAATCTTCATTTTAAAACCCCTAATCCAAATATCAAAGCACTCAAAACTGGACAGCTGAAAGTGATTTCAAAAAATACCAAGTGGAACGGAGGGATTGTTGGAATAAGCTCTTTTGGATTTGGCGGGGCAAATGTAAGTTTGAATAGTTTCTTTGGTATTTAAAAAAATGTTTTGATGCTGATTTGTGTCGAATTTTAGGTCCACGCAATTCTGCGGTCCAATCACGAATCTCAGTTGAAAAATGCTCAACAAGTCTCCGTGGAAGTTCCGCTAATCATTCCATTTTCAGGACGGTCAAAAGATTCAGTTGAATTGGCTTTAAAAGAAATCAGCACGGGAAAAATTGACAACGGCAGAATACGGCTGTTGCACCAAATTCATTCAAAAAATATCCCGGCTAATCAATTTCGAGGTTTTGCAGTCGTTCCTGAAAATCAAACAGAAACTGAAATTTCCCTGGAAGAAATTCAAACCCAATCTGAGTCACCGCGCGTGTGTTTCATTTTCAATGGGATGGGAAGTCAGTGGGCGGGAATGGGAAAGACCCTCATGAAATTTCAAGTATGCAAAGAATCTTTGGAAAAATCAGCAACAATTCTCAAGTCCAAAAATCCGGATCTGGACCTTTTTAGCCTTTTAATAAATGGAAAAGAAGAAATTTTTGAGAATGTTCTAAATTCATTTGTTGCACTTGCTGCGGTTCAAATTGCCCTTGTTGACCTTTTGACCTCACTGAACATAAAACCTGATGAAATCATAGGCCACTCGGCCGGCGAACTGGGCGCCGCATATGCGGATGATTGTTTGACAGCAGAACAGGTCATTTTGACTGCACATGCGAGAGGTCAGGCTATTTTGGAGATGTGCCCAAGAGATTGCGCAATGGCTGCGGTTGGTCTTTCCTGGGAAGAAGCAAAACAAAAGTGTCCCGAGGGAATTTATCCAGCGTGTCACAATTCCAAAGACAGCGTTAGCATTTCCGGACCAGCCAAACTAATCGATGATTTTGTCGACCAGCTGCAGAAAGAAGGGATATTCGCAAGGAAAGTCAACTCGAGTAATCAAGCATTTCACAGCAAATACGTTAAACCGGCAAAATTCAAATTCAAAGAATCGCTGGAGAAAATAATTCCAGTTCCAGTTCCTCGATCCAGTCGCTGGATAAGTTCATCCATTCCAGAATCACAGTGGAATTCTGACCTAGCAAAAACATGTTCCGCGGATTACCATGTCAATAATTTGATGTCTCCGGTTTTGTTTCAAGAAGCCCTTGAAAAAGTTCCGTCGTCATCCGTTGTCATAGAAATTGGTCCTCATTGTCTTCTCCAGGCAATTTTGAAGCGGTCTCTTCCAACTTGTTCTCACATTGGACTTCTCAATAAAACTCACAAAAATGGTTTGATCTTTCTTTGTCACTCAATTGGTAAAATGTTCAATTTTGGGCTGAACCCAACTCTTTCGAATCTTTATCCAGAAGTCAAATTTCCAGTTCCACTTCAAACTTTGTGTTTGAGCAGCGTCGTTTCAAAATGTTGGGATCACTCAAAATCCTGGAATTTCCCATCATTTTCAGCTAAAAATTCTTCTTCTGCAAGTTCAATTCAAAATGGTTCGGGTGGGTTGATTTTTGAGATTTCCTTGGATAATGAACGCGACGCATTTTACTCAGGGCACAAAATCGACGGCAGAATAATTTTTCCACAAACGGGGTTGGTCGTTCTCGCATGGCGAGCGTGGGCTGAAATTCATGGCAACCATGGCAACATGAATTTTGAAAAACTGCCATTCGCAATTGAAAACTTTATGATTTTCAGAGCAACATTGATGCCGAAAAAGGGGGAGGCGGCTTTAAACTTCAACATCAGTATTACAAACGGCAGTGGCGATTTCCGGATTGAAGAAAATGGCGTTCTCGTGGCATCCGGAACAATTCGTTCTCCACTGGACGACGATTTTATTCCAGCCTATCCAATTTCCGTTCCTGGAGAAAACACTCAAGAAATTTTGCTGAATCAACAAGATTTTTACAAGAACCTGCGACTTCGAGGTTACGAATATTCTGGAGTTTTCCAAGGGGTCAAACGGGCAAGTCTTGATTTGGATTGGGCGGAAGTGGAATTTTCAAACTGGGTGGCCTTTCTCGACGCGATGCTTCACCCTTTGGTTGGTTGCCATGCCGACAAAAAATTCATGTTGCTTCCAACTCGCATAAAAAAACTTGTCGTCGACCCTCAGAAATTCTGGGAACACTCGCGAAAAATAAATGGAGATTTAAACGGAAAAACACCAACTTCCACAATTCCGGTTCCGGTCTTTCACAATCCATATCTTCAGCTGTTGTCTTGCGAAGGAGTGCAGATTCAAGGACAAAAACTCGAAGCCGCACCCAGAAATCAGCAACAAAACTCATCGCCCGTCTTTGAGAAATTCGAATTTACAGCACATTTTGATGACCCGGAATCAAATGGATCATCAAAAAACTCAAATGATCACTGTCTGCAAACTTGCATCGGTCTTGTGCTTGAAAATGTTTCCGTTGATGAATTAAATGTTTTGGAAATTGCACAAAATTTCAAAAACATGATTTCAGGTTCAGTTTTGAAATTTTGCAAGGGTCAGCCCAAAAAGACGTGTGACGCTGCTGTTGTGGTTTTAGATTTTGTCGACCAAGAACCAAACGAAAAAGAGGAACAAGAAAATTCAGGAATAAGACTGGTACATAAAACTCCGTCCGCAGGAGTTTTCAACATGTTGAAATCAGAGAGTGACAACAGAAATTTGCTGATTGTCCACGACTTGAAGGATTTCGAAGAAGTGGTTCAAAATAAACAATTGGGAATTGGAATTTTCGTGCTGCTTCAAATAGCCAAAACGCCAGACGAGACCAGATTTCAACAAGAAATCCCAGCTTTTGAAGACATCGATGTGACAAAAGTCGCACACAAAATTTCACCCGAATTTGATTATCATTTGTTCAAAAAATTGCGCAAACATCAATCAAAATCAAAAGACAGTCAAAAACCGCAATCGTCAAATTTATCAGTTGACAATTGTACAAATGCATCTGAAAAACCTGAACTGAACCGGAATTACGAGTGGGTGGAAAACTTAAAGGTCGAAATGAAAAAAGCAACAGAAGATGAAATTGATCAAGGATTTCGGATCAACGTCATTTCAAAATCTTTCGAGGTAAATTCTGGGCAATTCCGTCCGAGTGGAATTTTGGGTTTAGTTAATTCCTTGAGGCGAGAACTTGGAGGACACGCACTTCGCTGCTTTTTCATCAATGATTCAAACACCCCAATTTTGGATTTTGATTTCGAAAACCCTGATCAAGAACTACAAAAACTCATTGAAAAAGATTTGTTGATGAATGTTTATCAAAATGGCGCCTGGGGCTCATTCAGATTTTTTCCTCTTCCAGCACAAACCACTAAGCCAGTGGAACGAGCTCTTCTGAACGTTCAGAAGCGCGGAGATTTGTCCAGTTTCCAGTGGTTTGAAAGCCCGTTGAAATATTCCAAAGAAGCCGACTTGTGCAGCGTTTATTATTCTGGACTCAACTTCCGTGACGTCATGTTGGCATCGGGAAAACTGAACCCCGGTTCACTGCCGAATAATGTAGGAAATGAAGATAATGTTCTCGGGATGGAATTTAGTGGTTTGGATTCAAAGGGAAAGCGAGTCACGGGAATTGTAACAGTTAAATCAATGGCGACGTGTGTGGTCGCAGATCCTGGATTTTTGTGGCAAGTTCCTTCGAGTTGGTCGCTGGCAGATGCCGATACAGTTCCGGTTGCCTACGCAACGGCTTATTACGCGCTGGTTGTGCGTGGGAGATTAAAAGACGGCGAATCGGTTTTGATTCACGGTGGAGCTGGTGCCGTTGGATTGGCTTCAATATCAGTCGCATTGAGTAAAAACTGCAGAGTTTTTGCAACCGTTGGATCGCAGGAGAAGCGCCAGTTTCTTAAAAATTACTTCCCACAGCTAAATGATTCATGCTTCGCCAATTCAAGAAACACAACTTTTCTGCAGCACATCATGAAAGAGACCAACGGGCGCGGTGTTGATGTAGTTTTGAATTCACTCGCAGGCGACAAACTTTTAGCGTCCATTGATTGCGTCGCACAACACGGTCGATTCCTGGAGATTGGAAAAGTTGATATTTTTAATGACACAAACTTGGGAATGTCAATTTTTCTCAAAGACGTCAGCTTTACCGGAATTCTCCTAGATTCCCTTACGAGTGAAAGCAGAAATAAACATAAAGTTTGGAGGCTCGTTCAGCACGGAATTGAATCTGGAGTTGTGCAGCCTCTAAAACACACTATATTTTCTGACGGTGTGGACGATGTTGCGAAAGCGTTCCGCTTCATGGCAAGTGGAAAACACATTGGAAAAATTCTCATGCAGATCCGAAAAGAGCAGGAAAAGCCAGACGAAAAAATAATTCACGCTGTTTCTCGTACCTTTTTTGACCCTTCAAAATCCTACATAATTCTGGGTGGTCTCGGTGGATTTGGACTGGAACTTTGTGGCTGGATGATTGGACGCGGCGCCACAAAACTGATGCTCATTTCTCGCTCCGGAGTCACAACCGGGTATCAAAAATTCTGTCTCAAACGGTGGGAGAAAATGTCTGGAGTTTCTGTTCTAGTGTCCACAATCGACGCGACTACCCACGAAGGTGCAACTAAGATTTTGAAAACAGCCCTTGAACAGTTCAAAGGAGCACCGATTGGCGGGATTTTTAATCTGGCGATGGTTCTTCGTGACGGAGTGCTGGAAAATCAAACACCCGAGAACTTTGACGCTGTTGCCAGACCCAAAATCAATGCTTCAATGGCGATGGACAAAGCTTCCAGGATTTTGGCGCCAGAACTTGAATATTTCGTCTGTTTCAGCAGTGTTGTTAGTGGTCGAGGAGCGCCAGGTCTATCCAACTACGCCTATGCAAATTCAGCTCTGGAACGTATTTGCGAACAGCGAAAAAGCGAGGGTCTTTCTGGATTGGCCGTCATGTGGGGCGCCATTGGTAAATTTTTCCGCCATTTTTAAACAACCAAAACCTTCAGACTTGTACCTTGTACAAACAGTTTTTGAAGTGGCGCTGAGTTTAAATGGTTTTTGTTGATTAAATTTGTTTTAGGCGATGTTGGTGTCCTGGTGGACAAGTTCAAGGGAAAGGAGGACCAAACAAGAGAAGGAACGGCGCCGCAAAGAATCGCATCATGCTTGAACACATTGGACGTTTTCCTGCAGTCGTCAGTACGAAAAAGTTGCTCAACACTTTCATCCTTTGTCCCCGCTTCCAAATCAGTGGCGGAGGAAAAGGCGATCAAGTCAAATTGGGTGGAATTGGTTGCAAGAGTTTTGGGACTGGAAACTGCAGAACTGGAGAAAAATCCACAAAAACCGTTCAGTGCCTTTGGAATGGATTCCATCATGGCAATTGAGATGCAACAGGTCATTGACGTCACTTCTGGGCACAAAATAAACCCTTCAGATATTCAAAATCTGTCTATGAGTAAACTGCGAGAAGTAATGCCCAGCATTTCAAAGACTCAGACCGTTCAGAATCTCGAAAATCCATCAAAAAAACTCCACCAAAATGGTTGTAAAAAACCATGTGCATCCAGTTCCAATTCCGAATTGGAGTTTCAATTTGAAGAGAAAACTCAACCAAAGGAAAAATATGATGTAGAAAGCGCAGGTAGCGATTTCAGTTGTTTAGAGTTGCAGCCAAAAAGGCAATCACAAAATGTGTTTAGCACTGCACGTGGAAATCTCGTGTATGCCGTGTCCTACATTTTGAGTGCGCTAAGTCTGACTCTCATCTACTTTATTTTCTCTCCAGTTTCTTTGATAACTCGTTTGAGTGTCAAGTTTTTCCTGTGGCTTTTGTACAACAGTACTCAAATCAAGCTAGTGGATGGTATTTTTGAGTCGGTGAATGCTCTTCGTAATACAAATTCGGTTCAGATCCTCAAATTTTCAGGACAGCCCAACAAGGATAATTTAGTCCGTCTTTTAGAGGACCGATTGTTCGGATTCAGTTCCGGGTCCAATTCTGATGCACCAGAAACAGGAAAGGAGTTTTACCACATGTTTGAAAGGCTCAAGTGGTCCATTGAAATAGGATTTTTATTTTGCTATTGGAGAAAACATGAAAATTTTAATTTTTCCCATCACGTCATTTTTGAACGACTGGAAACTGAAACATGTGATGTGGAGAGTGAAATTCCTCGACTTGTAGATCTCTACACGAATACAAAGTGGCCAGAGCTTGTAGGATCGCGCCCTTGGTGGGAATTTCGAATTGTGTACTCGAAGAGAGCAATGGAATTTTTAATGGTATTTGTGTGGAATCATGCGTATGGAGACGGAAGGTCAGGAGCACGACTCTTTCAGACAATTCTTCAAACAAAAGGCCAGGCCAAAGAAGCAGCACCAGCTTTGAAAAATAATACAACGACGAATGACGAATCTTCGCCTTGTGACACCTGTATTTTAACTCTGAGGTCAGTCTATTTTAGGATGCTCAAACAGCTGACTAATGTTTTGGGTAAAACCAAGCAAATACCTCACAAAGCCCATTTTTTGATTTCAAACGGCGCTCATATATTCTTAGACAATTGGGAAACCAGAAGCAACAACTTCATTATAAAATCAAACCCGTGTACTGCATCAGTCTTTGGAAAATTTTCATTGTCAAAGTTGAAGTTTCTGAAAGATCGGAAGACTGGAAAACCATTCAATCTCAATGTCGTTGTTCTGTCCATTTGTGCTCGTGTTTTTGGACGCATAATGAAAGAATCAAAAGGGAGCGGTCCAGCTGCTGTTATGGTGTCCAGTACCTGGGCACCATGGGAACATGACGCCCAAGTGCCTCTCGTAAACGACTTTGTCATGATTCCAATTAAAATTCCTTTAACGTTTGATTCTAAGTTTGAGCACGTTTTGGATGACGATGATGATGATGGTGATGGTGACATCAAAAATATCCAACAAACCCTAGCAGCTACCCAGGAAAAGTTTGCAGAGGTGGATAAGTTGGGAAATTTAGTGCTAATAAAGCAGTTTGTTCAAAAAATCTCTGGGTTTCCACTCCCACTCCTTCGCTTTGTCTTTAACACCGGCTTCAGGTCCTCTTTCATATATTCCAACGTCGTTGCCAGCTTACCCAAAACTACACAGCTGTTTCCCGGGTGCAAATTCGAGTGTGGCTACGGAGCTTCACATCCAGGTCCACTTCAAATAATTGCAATCACTGATAGTGCCAACGACCTGCTCACCATCACTGTGACAGTCAGTCAACAGATTATGAACAACATTTCCCCAGAATTTCACTCTTGCTTCGTTTTGTATTTTGAACAAGAAATAAAGCGTTTCCAAAACCTCGCTCGCCATTAATCGTGGAATAAAGTAAAAAGTCCTCAATTTTTGACCATTTTATCACTTTAACAGCCTGGGGGATTTAGAGATGCCTATCAAAATCGTATGCGTCCTGTATTATTAAAATACCTCCAAGAGCTTTCAAATTTGCCCGCTAGATAGCGCCGCCACCGAATTCCAAGTTTGCCCGTTAGATGACTAGTTTAACCACCCAGACAAATTGCGTCAAAACAATATTTTGATAATGTGCAAATGCTTTAATTATGGAAGTGGAGTTAGTACTATAAAAAATTAATAAAAATTATTCATTTATCAATTATTCAACTCTCTCAATCCCGCATTATTTTCTTTTCACAAAAACATTCCTTTTTGCAGCCTGTCATTCGGAAAAACAATTCTTAGCCTAGTGACTATGGATTGTTTCAACTGTTTGCGAAGGAAATTCAAAGGATAAGAAATCTCGGAATTTCATTCGAGGATTTTCACTCTATGGAAACAGAAAGCACCAACGATTCCAAACGTAATAGCCATTTATTTTAGCCAGAGTAATAGCCATTTCTCTTAGCCAGAGTAATAGCCATTTCTCTTAGCCAGAGTAATAGCCATTTCTC
>JAQGBH010004829.1:0-15727 GCA_034698265.1 Sminthurinus aureus
AAATTCAGTGGGTAAATTTGAATTCTGCACCATAAAAAACCCTTAAATGCGGATTTTGAGTGATTTTTAAAAAATTTTATTTTTTTTGACAAAAAAGGAATTTTCCAATGTGGACTGTACCTGAGTGATTTGCTTACTAGGAGTGCGAAGTTACTTTGTTTTTGACAATATACTGTAATTATTCATTGTTCACATTTGATAAGGTATTTTTCTATTTTCTATTTGTTTTTTTTCGTGTACCATGTTCATTTTGTATTTTGAATAATTTTGATACGCAATAAGTATTATATATGTATGTACATAATAAAAATGATATTATATTTAATCATTTCTTTTTGTCATTCATGATTCATGTGGATTGTGGATTCATGATGTTGTATTATGTGTATATACATAATATGTATACGTGTAGTTAAACCATTTTAATTTTTATTCTTACTATGACTGTTTCTTTTTCAAATAGGTGAAACACCGTTGGAAGAATAATCATTTAGCCGTTACTATATTCACTGGAGTAGTTAGTAGTTTTCATATAGTGTAGTGTATTTAAACAAATTAAAAAGATAAAATATATTATTATATATAGTTTTGAGAATTACAGCTTAGATAATAATCGATATATTATTATCTATTTGGAATCTGTGGACTATGGAGTACATTACTACTTGATTGTGTTTTTAATAAACTACTCAACAACAAAAGGTGCTAATAATTTATCGGCTGAATCGTGTTTAAATATCATCGGGATTCTGACCTCCTCTAAAATGGAAAAGTCTTCACGTTATAATCTTCGACGAAATACTCGTATGGACTATAGTCAATACTTGTATGATGCTGACCTAGCTAAATTTTGGAATGATAGAAAGACAAAGAATAAAAAAATCAATTCCAAAAAATCATATAATGTAAGTGAAATAAGATTTCATTTGTAAAAGCTTTTATGAATATAAAAAAAATGGATATTTTAAAAATCAAGAGCACTTTATTATTTTCCTTTATGTCACATGAGTCTTTCCGTGAAATACTAATGAGTTTTTTATATATGCATTTTTTGAAAATGCTACAGTGTCTTCTTTTTGTTTTCTTTTCAAATCATAGGTTATTGAACATAAACACGGAACAAAGAAGAAAAAGAAGAAATCTACATCTCTTCCAGTTCGTCGTCCCAATTTACTAGAAAGAGGTAACAGTCAAGTAGTAACCAAGTTAGAAAGTGCATTTGAATATGTTTCCAAAGTTAATGATAAATCTCAACAATCATCATCACCATTGAGCATTAAATCCAATAACCAGACTTGGAACGCTGTAAAGAAGGAATTTTTCACCAATAATAATGATGTATATTATGACAGTGATAGTGGCTTTTACTCGGATATTACCAATGACGGGAGTTTATCCAATGATAATGAAACAACAGCAACAATTTTCAGTCAGAATCTAGAGAACCTGTCAAATCAAACATTCAATCCGATTGTTACAAAGGTAGAAGTTAAAAATCATGAAACAAAATTGAATACATCATCATCATCATTATCATTATTAGACATTAAACCATTAGAGAAAAAATTATTATCATCTGGAACGAACATGAAATCGTCAAAAGAATTGCCATCGTTTTTAAGTACAGGTGGGCAAATTTCTCTAACCGGAATACAAATTAAACAACTTGTCAATGATGTAGTTGTATCAGTAACTCCTCTTAAACTAAACAATATAAATATAAATGATGTAGAACAAGACAACTTTCATCAACATTGTCAAGAAATATTTTCATCTAAAGAGAAGAAGAAAAAAGTATCAACAACTTCAACTCAAATTAATCCAAGTCCATCAGCTCTGAATAAGATTAAGAAGGAACTCTTTGTTGAAAAAAATAATTCTTTGATGGAGTCAACTCAGAATGTAAATGAAGAAATATCAAACAATACATTCTCTAATTCGTCTAATGATGTTGAAAAAAATGAAGAACCAACTCTTCGTCGTAGTTCACGGATTAGAACTAAAATCAATTCGTATTTTAGTGATTTTAAAGGGATCATTGGTGAGAAATACAATAAAAATGAATCAAAATCTAAAAGGAATACGAAATCCAGCATTTCAAGCAGAACTCTGCGAAAACAAAGAAATGAAACAAAAAATAATCCAGTTTCTGTAAAATTGGAAAAAAGGATTAATAAAGAAAGTGACGGAGAAATGTCAAGTTTTACATCATCATCATTTGAGTCAACATTATTAAATGATGGAAAAACTATGAATGCTGGTGTTTGTCGAAAACCTGCTAATCAAGTATTCTTGGATCTTTCTAAAAATTTAGCAGAATATTTGCGTCCTTTGAAAAAGTATACAGTACCAGATGAATTAATTCAATCACTTGCACTTAAAATGGCTCAGAAAATGAACATCCATCCAAAATATTTCAAGGCATCAAGATCATGGCCAAAAGTATTTAAAACGAGGGAATTTGGTAACTGTACTGTATTTACTAGAGGAAAAAAAATTATTCAAATAATTGACGTTCCTGACCCAGAAAAGAAAACAATTATCAAAAAATTATTTTTTGAACCAGAAGGAAATCATAAAAAAACGGACTTGAAATCATCATCATCAATCAAGACCAAAACTTTAAAAGTTTCCAAATCCACTTTGAAGAAACAGAAAGAAGGCTTGGGAAATGGATCTACAAGAAAATCCTCCAATGTTCTACAGCAGAATACTCCTTGTACAGAGGAATTATTATTACCATTTGAGTATCATCAATTTCATGCTG
This sequence comes from Sminthurinus aureus, assembly GCA_034698265.1. Taxonomy (NCBI): domain Eukaryota; kingdom Metazoa; phylum Arthropoda; class Collembola; order Symphypleona; family Katiannidae; genus Sminthurinus; species Sminthurinus aureus. The sequence goes on from JAQGBH010004829.1 coordinate 2,768, forward strand.
AAACTAATGAAATCATTGAAACGGAACAAAGCAGTAAAATGAATGTTGATTTACCAGAAAATAATAGTAGTGAAAATACTTTTGTATTACGAGAAAATAACAGTAGTGAAAAGACTTTTGATTTACCAGAAAATAATAATAGTGTTGATAAAAATGAGAAATCTGTTCATCATTTTTCGTCAAAGCCTCTGATTGATTCTATTGATGGAGAAACCACTAACTCAAATAACAGTTCATCTAAACAGCCAATTTTATCAGCATTTATCAGTAGAAATCGTTTTAAACTTGGAACTGTAAGGCTCTGTTTAAAAAATTTACCAACTGTTCGAATCCATTTGGAAAAACTCACAAAATCACAATTGGAAAAATTATCTTTACGACGTTCTTCACAAGATTCATCACCAATACCATCTGAATTACTGAATCCAATCCAAGAGCGGGATATCAAAATTCCCATTAACAACAATTCGACCCGTCGACGTGGAAGACCGAAAAAGCATAAAAACATTCCTACACCGTTTTACAGTAAGTTGTTTATAGTTTCATTATAATTAAAGTAATTCATAATAATCTACGATATGTAGTCATGTTGTGAAAAATAAAAAAGTAGTGTTAAATAGCAAGATGATTTTGACGATTTCATAATCTCATTTCCGTTTATGGATTTAATATTTGAAAACTTATTTTTTCTTATTTTGTTTTGATTTTTTAATTTAAAGGTGGAAAACAATGGTCGAAGGTTTTTCCAGTCCTTAAACGTTACAATCAGCTACCTGCAAAAGAAGTAGAAAAGGAAGCAGTGAATTCTCCGAAACAAGTAGACAAAGAGAATTTTCAAGACAATGATTCTGATGAGATGGAACTTGTACCAGACTTCGTAGATTTATCCCTTGATATTGATGATGATGACCTTGATTGGGACTTATTGAATACTGTGTCACCAGAACCCGTGAAGGATTGTAATTTAGATGAAAATTGTCAAATCATTTATGAAGCACCAGTTAATAGTGAGAAATCAGTATCAAACATTGATGATGATGATGATGTATGTGAAATAGTGTATGAAGCAGTGTACGATGATGAGAATGAAGATATTTGTAATAATAAATCTTCAAACGATGGAAACCTCATTGCAAGTCCTATCAGAAACACGGAAAACCCAAACATGACAATGAAATCAAACGAACATCAAAATGTTTTGAAAACTTGTACAATGCTATCATCAACAACTAATACAACTTTTGAAGATTCAGTAACTGATTTGACAACAACAAAGTGCGAACTACCACTGAACTCAATCGAGCCATCACTGTCTGCCTCAATAACGGTAAATGATCTATTTTCTTCTGATATTTTTAAGTCAATCAATTTTACAGTACCTTTCGTCCGGGATCCCACTTGTCCAGTTGACGAGCATATTATTGAATTTGATAATATTTTGACGCGCCTTAGAAATGAGTTCAATCACTATTGTGTTCATAATTCTATGACTTCAGAAGACCATTTTGATTTGGCATTTCAATATTTGACAGAACAACAATGATGTTTTAATCATTTTATCTATTTTGTACATGAAAGTTTTCCGCAGTAGCGTATATATATATATATATATATATATATATAATATATATATTTAGTAGCTCGCAATAATAATTTTATCGCATTTCAATTTTTTCTTACATATATTATGTATGCTGTGTATTCTAGTATTCTATATTACAATCTCGTTTTAAAATTCAGTGAAATTCAATAACAATGACTATAGACCATACTTTTTATACCATTTAATGTTGTTTTTTTAAAAGTATTTTCTTCTTTTCCTTTTGAAAAATTAAGGAAGTAAGAAATAAAATTTGTCAGCTTTTTTTTGGGGGTTTCAAAGAAAACATGATGACCTCTGCATCTTTTTTAAAAGTTTTTAGTTTTTTATATTCAGTAAAAGGTGGAAACTTTGGTTTCATAAAAACTGGTTGAAAGTGTCAAATTTCTTAACGCTATATAGGTTTTGTAGTATTGTATTATTATATGATGCCTTTTTTCCTCCATGTTTCTATGTTTTTCTAATCGCCATAAACAAAGTTCCTCACACGATTATTCATAGTTTGTAAAAGGTTATAAGGATATTTGCGCGATTTTGTTAAAAAATATAATACGTGTATTATGCATGATACATACAGCTTCTGTATATGATATTGGATTAGATGAAAAGACAATGATGCCATTTGTGTATAATATTATTAAAGTATAAATACAAGACATGTGATTGTAATTATTTTAAATGGGGAAAACAATACTTTAAAAGTAGTTACATATTTTGTATACATTTTGATCACTGTGATTTGGATTAAAATATGTTATAGTTTTGATTAATATACGTTATCGAATTTTCAGTTGACATTGTTGTGCTCTTTATATAAAAGTCACTTTGTAAAATATGTGTGAACGTATTTTTATACTAATTACTCCGCACAGGGTTATTGTGTACATTATGATATATATTATAGAGGTTTAGCACGTTTTGACATTGTGCTGTTTCCCACAAGAAATAGTTTTTGTTGTATTTTAGTTTTGTAAAAGACACATTAATGAAGATTTTTTACCAGAGATTGTTTTCATTCATGACATAATAGTTGTTTTAATTTACTTTGTACTGTTATTTACGTATATTATTAGGATTTCATGTATATTAATGTATATTATATCATTTATTATTTATCAAGTGTTCCGTATATATTGTACAATGTGTGCTGCATCAAATATGCGTACCTAAAGACTGAAAATTTTCAAATACTTCAATCTTTGATATTAATATTCCATTTATATTATCTTCTTTAATCATCTTTCGTTTTATTAAAGTTTATGAATAGCTGATGTGCGCGCATAGGTTATCTCTGTTTGATTTAATATGTATACATAGTATAATGTTCGACTCGTAATAATTATTGTATTTCTTATATTATAATTTATATTAAGTTTTCAGTAGTTGCTTTTCCATTTTCTGAAATTATACTAGTTAAATAAAGTTACATATTACACATAATGCCACTTTTTTATAGTTCGACATGAGAGATAATATATTCCATCAGCTTTTGGGTCCTTTGTTTTTCGCATATCTCGTGGATACACTGCTAATAATTAACAATATATTAAATATTATATTGTGTATTATTTATTTTATCATTTTGTTTTAAATATTCTAAAACTTTGCCATTTTTGCTTCCCAACTGGAATGGATGGCTCAAAGAGAAAAAAATAGTCAACACATATTCTAGCGAAATTCAATTAGGTATATAGACATTAAATGGATTGTATTTATTAAATCACAACTATATGTAGTTTTCATAACATCATTTTGTTTTGTTTTTTGAACAGAAACATTTTGAGTCTTGGTTATCAAAATAAGAACAACAATATATCTATATATATATATAAAATTTTTATGAGTAAACAATATTATAATAACATAAAATAGTAAAATATAAAAAATTTAACTTTTCAGGGATAATAACAGCATAATATTTTATTTCTACTACATTTCATTTTTTTAGCTGTCAAAAATATTTTATCAACGTAATATTTTAACTTTTGGCTTAAAGCCTCTCATTTTCAGATCACATTCTATATATAAAATACAAAACCTATAATATTTTATAGCGGTTTACTCAACCGTCATAAAATATATTGCTATTGAACAATTAAAAGCTGGAGTAATAGTTCGGATTTAAAAATAAAACAGTGAAAAGCATAACATATACATATTATATGTTAAACCGATAGTATTAGATATATAGTTATTAATTATTATTATCATTGGCCAACCCAAAAAAACAGTCCATTAAAGTGTACGATTAGTACTATATTATATATATATATTATTACAGTATTTTTTTAAAATCATAATACAGTAGCTGTGTATTAAAAGAGTTATTTGAGGGGAAATAAAACAAAATAATAAATAATAAAATGTAATGTACTACTGGGCAAAATTACACACCCATAAAAATATTGTATTAAATATGACATGCTCGTAATGCCTAATCAATCAAATAGGAAGCTAATATTTTAAAAATCAACATTAAAGTAACAAAATGAGTCATAATAATAAAAATGATTTCACTTTTCATCATATAAATATGGTGGTAAATACAGTCAAAAGCAAAATACTAGTACATAAAATATATATGATATCATAAGAATATATATATATATGTTCATATTATTGGATATAATATGTTACAATAGTTAAAAGTATGTGCATTATAACATTAGTGTATACATCTGATGTACATCAGTGAGACAGTGTATACTATTACAAAAATGATTGTGAAAAAACAATTTCGTATTATAAAAAGTACTATTTTGTTACTTAATTCTATAGTTTAGGAAAATATTCCTCATTTTCAATTTTTAGTGTGAAAAATAGATTTTTATTTTATATTATGAATATTTTCAATTTTAATATTTCAGTGAAAAATTGAGTTTTAAACTCACTATTTCAATTAAATCAGTCGAGATTGGGCTAAATATTTTTCAAGGGTACATAACACAAATGCATACTGAGCAGGTGAAGAAACTAAGGCCATTCTTTGATTTCGTAGCTCTGTCAAAAGTTTATCACATCGTAGTTTCTGTCCAGAATCAGCTGCATGCAATAAGAGATCTGCTAAAACCAGCACCCCTGGAAATTTTAAAATCAGTCACAAATAATTAAATTATTGTACAACTGAATTCATCTATATATTTATAGTCACTCAGTCAGAAAGTTATTCATACACACTAATAACTAATAACGGATACTCATAAATTATAATGTACATATTATTATAAAGTATAAAGTGTAGATGAAAAGTTTTCTCACCTGAATGGCCAGCTCCGGTAGAACATAATACAGCTAGAGGTTTTGAAGGATCACTAACTTTTCTTTGCATAGAATTTACTTCTTCAACAAAACAAAGAAAATGTTCTGTATGAATAGGTACTCCATTTTTCCATTCTGTTTCATAAGGTAAAATCCACACTTTTCTTTGTTTCTTTTTTGGGGTATACGTAAGAATGAGTTCTCTAGCAATTGTGGCACTATTTCTTCTTTCTTTATTCTCTACTATATGAAACTGGTAAAAGTCAAAGAATATTATATTAAATTTAGCAAGCTAAACTACTAATAATTTTTATACATTTTTAGAATTTATAGTATTTACTACTAACTCTAGTATAGGGTATAATTATTTATCGCTGTGACAGGTAATATGAGATATAAAAGCCACAACTCACAACAAAAAATATTATAGTTTTAACAAAAACAACTCACGTCATTGAATACGAGCGGAGAAAATGTATCAAGTGGGGGATAAAATGGTTTTGTAGAATCTCGTTCAAGTACAGCAATGATCTTGGTTGATGTTTCCCATATCATTTGCCAAAAACTGTTTCCACCAAATGGAATTTGACCCACGATATATTTCCATTCCCGATTACTAATAGTAGAACTAATGGTAGATGCATTAACATATCCATCTGGATTGTGTCTGGATGGCGTCAGTCGTATTAAATTGTCCTCATATGGAAGTATATCAGGACATCTATTATACATACAGAAATGTGACGGAAACAAAAGTTAATGCATTATAAATTGTAAATATGTATGATTTATGTATTTGCATGACGCTAGCTAGTGGCTTGGACGTTGGACATGTTTGACTTCACAGTATATTTGACTTTAATTTGTGTACATTATGTATGTATAAAAGTAGATAGTGTTCTAGAAGTAGTTATAATGTTGTATTTCCTGAATATTATAATCATTTACCTATTTCTTTTTGAGTTTTCACTTTTCAATGCTGTAGTAAAATTTGGATTATTCTTCACTCGTGGAATTGATTGATATTCACGTAAGATGTTTGGATCTATTGGTTTTCCATAGAGTTTCCCTGCCTATTTAAACAATGAAGAAAAAACACATGTAGCCGTTACTTTAATATTACTATGTCATTGTTACTTTGTCTCCAATGTCTGACATATGTATCATTTTCTCCGCAGTACACATAATTGTTCTTATTACATCCTATAATATAGTGAAAATATATTTTTATGAAAGTAACTATAACCTCATTTTTATCGATAATGTCTGATGACGATGTTGGACGTTTTGGAGACTTTTGTTGTTGTTTGTGTGATGAAGTTGAAGATGAACCAATAATAACTCCATGTTTACATTTGGGTGTAGATGTAATACTGGTTGTGCTAGAATTCAATGTGCTCAGACTGGTAGGAGTTCCAGATAGAGATGTTGATGATTCAATGGATATTGAACTGATATTTGACTGATTGATTGAACTACTACTTGTTTTTAATTCATCTTTCTGCTTTCCAACACTTTGGGTAGTTGTTGCTGCTGTTGTTTGCAATGAAGTTGAGGAGGATGTTGTTGTTGTTGAAGGTAATGAGGATGATGATACTGTTTCGTCTTTTAGTACATTAGTAGTAATTGCACTATGATCACTCATCCCACCACTACTACGAGCACTTGAAGTACCTTTAGCAAAAAATGTTGATGATGATGATATTATGGAAGGTGATACTTGAGCTTGAGCCACCGCATTTCCAGTAATGACATTCTTTTCGTATCCAACATTCATATCGCTACTGCTACCAGTAGTATTTATAGAATTAGCAGCTGTTGAAGTCACAGTAGTTGATTGTGTTTGCTCTACCATCAATGGTGACTGATTGTTATTTATAGTAGTCTGTTGATGATTTTGCTGAGGAGTAGAATTAGCCGCTGACGATGGTGATTGAGTTTGTTGTTGTTGTTGTGACGGTTGAGAATTACAATAAGGATAAGGTGGAGGTGGTTTGTACATGCGTGGATCCTCTGGCACACTTGATTGTTCTGTTAGGTTTACTGTTTGATTTAAAGTTGTTACTGTTGTTGATGAGATGGGAATACCTTCTACAACTATTCTACTTTTTCCAACCCAAAGAAAACGAAAAAAAAAAAACATTTTTTAGACAAAATCTATTTTTATAAAATATTATGGCATTATAGTTATTTAAATGTAACCCACACTAATTTTGTATAATATAATATTATGTCTGCTGTACTTTATTGATTTATATTTACTGGTATAATATAAATCTGACCCATAGTTTTATGTTTAATTTCATAAAAGTACTATAATATTATACCTCTGAAATATTATAATCATGCATTATGACATTGTATACATTTTACATATAAACTTACGTTTGATGAGATTTTGGATCCCGTAATTCTATCGACTGCATTTGTGACACGATACATTCATTCTGATAAATTGGTTCGTCCTAACAGATACAAAACCAACGAATTTTATGAGTAATGTGAGAGTACACACCACAACAATAGTAATAATAATAATTATTATTCATTATCTTTATATAGTACATGTGTGTGTAAAGTATTTCGTTTACAAAATGTACAGAGTAACCCAAAATAATTTTTTTTAATAGAAAAAGAAAATTCACAGTATAATGTTTTAAAACAAAAGACTCACTTCATCTTGATTGCCATTATTTGGTTGTCCATTGTCAAAATAGATTTGATTTGAACTGGTGGAGACGATAGCCCCACCATGATGACCATATTTGTGCTGAACTGCTGCTTGGTAGTCAGGTGCAGGTCTATAACTTTAGTAATTAATAATTAATATCAACAATTATTAGTACTATTACTAACAAAAAAATATGATACTAAACGTGCCATGTTCAGTAGCTTTTTTTGAACACAAACTGTAACGATGTTTTAAAGAATATAGGGAGTAGGGAGTAAAGTTGGAACGTGGACATGGTGGTAATAATAATAATATATACATGTTAGCTTTGACCTTGGAGTATTTTCATCTCATTGGAATCATTTACATAGACTTGAAACCGGAAATACTTACCTTGGTAACAATGACTGCATTGATTGTAGATGATCATCGGATGATGTAGCTAAATTCACGCTCACACTTGTCAAATTATGATTATGCTGAGTCATTTGAGTTGAACTATTTGATAAATCGGGCATAAGAGACAGTGATGGTGTAAATGGTCTACCCAAAGGTAATTCATGATAATGTTGTTGATTAGTATTAGCATTTGATACATTCATAAGTCCTTGTTTCATTTGTTGTTGTGGAGCTGATGTTGATGGTGATGAATGTTGAAGTAAATGTAAATTGAAACCAGAAGAAGAGCTCAAATTACTGTTACTACTACTTGGTATCGCTGAAAAACAGATGGATGTATTGTTATTCAATGAGTATTGACTACCACCAGCATTACGACCTAAACTTGGACCAATTAAGTCTGGCGTTGTACCCATACTTGCCATTCCAACTCCTAAATGCGAACCTCCATCCTGTGTGTGTTTATAAGTTTTTGGTTATAAAAAAGGAGAGAAAGAAACATGATATATTATGAGTATACTATTATAGGTTAGAGGTATATATTATATCATAATATATCATATTGTTATGCTACAAATTACTACATATATACTTTGGTATTATTATTGTATCGTGTTATAGAATCTTTTAGAATATTATTATTACGTATTACGATTGTATCTTGAAACTTACACTTTGATCACTGTGATTTCCACTAAAATTATGATTACGATGATTATTATCATTGTTTAAATTTTCAGGTGATATGTGGTCCTTATAGAAAGTACTTTGTAAAATGCACATTTTACGGACATATTTAGCAACTTCTGGATCTGTAAAGTGAAACTGCATAGTACGTTGTGATTGTGCTTTCTCCACAAGAAACAGTCTCTTGTGACTAATTAACGACTTTATATCACTCCATCTGAAACATGTGAAAAAAATAAAACTAAATCAGTTTTTACCTCTTGTATGTATGTATAGCATTTTGTAACTGTACCATAAAATAGTCACAGTGAAACATTCAAAATTCAAAACACATCATTATTTATCAGAAATTATACCATTTTCTATACTATGTTAAATGTATTTTGTGTAAATAATAAGAATCGTGTATGTAAGAATACTTGAACGAAAATCACAGGAAATTGGTTCAAAATACTACATTTTCTAGTTGAATCGACGAATAAACTTGATTCGATTACGGATGAGTAACATTTTACAAGTTTGGTGCATTAACTTTTCCTTCCATTAAAAAATACTAGTGGTAGTAGTACTGATAATGACTATTGCTAATTGTTATAATTATTTTTTCAAAAAATGAAGGGTTTAGTGTGAATTTTTCCAATAATTTAACTTGTCTGAACTTGAAACAAAAAAAAATGTATTGTTTTCTAGAAACGGCTCAGTATTTTTGACAGCAATTTTTAATTTTGAACTTGAGTAACATATGGAACTTACATCACTCACAAATCTGTACTGTTTCTTAAATCTACATAATATATCTATGGGTAATTAAATTTACTTGACAGGGGATGTTCATTTTTTTGTAATTTTTTTTTCGAAAATGTAGAACTTTATGAAATCCTTTTCAAAATTGTGAGTAATCGGTGTAGTATTAACTTACTACTACTTATAAATAAGTTTTTCTAACCGAAAGACAGCTATATGTGTCCAATCTTTTCGTCGAATTACGAGGCCGTTAAGTGATACACAGAGGCAAATCTCATTTCCAACTTCATCTTTACAGGGGTACGCTTCTTGTCCATATCCATCGAGTTGTTGAGCTAAAATGAATATTAAAAGACAATTACAAGTATGTTTTTATGAAATTAGGTAACTAAAATGTCCATCAAGTATCAAGTATCAAATCAAAGACTAAAGGTACAGCGATTAATTTGTTATTGTGTAGATTATAAAATTTTGTAGTAAGTATACCATTCATCACATAGTAAATTTCAGCAAGAGGTGAAGGAAAACCAACAAGAGATCCATATTGTCTCGGTACTAAAATGTATAATTACAAGGATCATCATCAGTAACAAGTTTCATGTAGTAATCAAGTATTATATATTAATTACAGGTCACAACTCAATTATAAACTGCTTCGCTATGCTCAAGCATAACATGACATTATAGTATAATATATTATAGAGAAACAAAAGACAACTTACAAGCATCTAAATTAATATCTGCATACTTATCCTCACTAGTCAACTCCTAAAATGGAAAGATACAAGATTAGAAATCAAAATATAAAATGATGTAGACTCAAGTTGAGGACAACAATAGACCATTTTTTTTAATAAAAAAAACAAATCATAATTCTCACCTTGGGTAAAATCGCAAAATCTCTTAAATATTCTGTGGTGTGCCTTTCAGGGTCATAGTCTCCAAACTCTGTTTTTTTTTCAAAATTTGAGAATATGATACAAAATATATTTAATACATAATTAACATATACATAATACACATACACTTATACGTATAAATTTATGTATAAGTTTTAATGTATATTAATTTAAAACTATGAAACACGTATTACGCGTTATGATTTCTTATTTTCTAAGACATATGAAATATCATGCTAATAACATCATGATAATTATGAAAAAATATGCAGCTTATAAAATATAGTTGCTTTATCTAAAACAACATATTTGCTTTAGAAACTGTTCTTTGAGAGAATTTAATAAATAAACATGTCTTCAAATTTGGAATACCAGGAATGTGAAAGGGTATTAGGAGGAGAAGAATATTGATGGAATATCAAAGTTTTCCAGAATTTGTTTACTTGACCGAACGAATTTATTCATATATTGGAAAAATATGCGAAGGAGAATTATGTAAAGGAACATCTTTCGTACAGGAAAAACAAGACAAATACCTTTTGTCTAAAAATACCTAATTATTACCTGCTTGTAAACTGTACGCTGCTAATGAAATTGCTTGTTCAATGTTACAATTCAGTTTCCCATCTACCACGTCTCTTTTAAGTTGTAGGAAATAATGGTATCTGTAAATAAATTATGATTTTGATTACATATTACATAATATTGTCTTAGTACCACTTTATAGTGTGATATTTTAAATACAGGTACATGATTCACATTTAATCAGAGTTCACTTCATTAGCCATATACATTACACACACCAAATTTTGTGTATATATGTATAAGTACAATGTATATGGTAATAAAAAATGTCTGTCGTACAATATTATACAATATATCATGGACTTATTTTCTACACAATATACTACGTTGAAAGAATACATGATACATGTATGTATACATATATATTATATGGACATGAAAATTTAATACCTTGCCATTTCATCTTTGAGTAGGTTGACATCAGCTACATAAAACATTACACCAAGACTAAGTTGTGTATCTTGAGCATATTTCTCCAACTGCTTTTTAAGTGGTCGTTCTAATTCAAGCCACCTGTTGAATACACGGATATACATACATGAAGAAATAAGACACTTTTGTAATAACAAACTATTGTGCCATTGTGCTAGCATATTATTATTATTATTAATTATTATTACTTAAAAAATTGAGCATAACAATAATAATAGATTTTGATGCTTATATGAACGCGTAACAATACGACTACAGTTAGACCATAGTGTATTATATAATGACAATTTTTAGTTAACTTGAAAAGTTTCAAGTCTCATACCTTTCACGAGGTGGAACTCCACGACTGATGTACTTTAACCCAAAGAATTCGGGTTGATGAAGGCCTAACCTTTGAGAAATATTAAGAAGACAATCTCGACCACTACTATCTGCATCCAGGGTACATTCCATGATTGCATTGTCAAGCAATTCCACGGAGATGACAAACGTCGTTTTTGAAACCACATTGTACTGTTTACTCGTCCGTTTTAATAATTTTAGTGGCATTTAATTTACAAAAAGGAATTTGGGAAGTGAAGGAAATTTGTTTTTTTTGACAGTATTTTTGTCCCTTATCTGTTTGCACAAAGACAACTAAAAGTGGTCATGATCAACTCTTGTCAACTTATATATTCTATTCACTGAAGAACTGCTGTCAAATTATTACTTTATTTTTTGTACTTTGTTATTATAATTTGTTATGTACTTATTACTCTTTTGGTTTTTTTTTTGCCCTAAGATGTAAAACTGTTGTATTGAGTAATAATAATTATTTTTGTTTTGTTTGAAAAACAAATTATTCCTCTACATATATTTATTTGTTTTCAAAGATTTTACATGGAAGAACATGTGTACCAAGACTTTCTGTGTGTTGCGTGTGTGTGGATGAATTGTTACAACTTATAACGTTGAAGTGACATGCAATTAAATAATTTATTTCACATTTTCTCACGTACATATAGATTATAATACTATATCAAAATACCTACAATAGTATTCTAGGTAAACTCATCCATATACTTTGTACTTTACACACACACTTTAATGAACTAAACACCGTATCAAATATATTACATGTACATTTAACTTGTAAGTAATGTATTCAAGTTGTAGTTTGTTGAAGGAAAAATAAATTAAACAACTAGATTAAAGTCCCACACACATACACATTCCTGTGTATTTCAAACAATCACATTAACACTTATTATGTCTGTCGGAAATTGAGCCTTCCTCTTTTTTTTTTGTACTTTCACAAAGTCCTACTTAAATATAAAATGTCTTAGAATTAGAAGTGTATGAAGTATGAAAGATATAAGTGAAGTGTTTTGAGCATGTATGTATGAAATATATTATACCTACACGTAAAGTAAGTACTCTGAGTAAAAATACCTTAAAAAATCAGAAATAATATAAGCTGTCAATTGTACGATGTACTTATGCAGGTTGTAGCTTCTACATGTATATATATATATGCATACTAAAACACATATATAGCAATACATCATGTAACTAATCCTTGTTCACAACTTCTTTATAAGAAGTCTATTTCATGTTGTGTCTGCGTTTCAATGTTTACTTGTCAAGCTACATGTTATTATTGTGTTATACAGTTTTAATTAGAAATACAATATACTAAGACATTG
>JAQGBH010004830.1:0-15722 GCA_034698265.1 Sminthurinus aureus
AGTTTAAATGTGTTTTATTTAATGAAGAAGGTTGAGATGCCGAAAACTATACCACAGTTCCCCCAGTTAACCCTATACAGTAATTTCCATAGAACGTACTGTAGTCATGGACCAATTGTAGATTCTAGATTGTAGACTGTGGATTGTGAAGCGTCTGTTAATTATTGATGATTATGCGAGTGAATTATCATGTAGACTCTTATCTTGATGCTCTTGATTCTCTTGATAATCATTTCACATTGCTGATCAAGGTTCTTGAGAAGATTCAGATGCCTTAAATACTATAAATTTTGCATGTCTCAGGATAGAGAATCGTAATGATTAATGTGGGGAGTGAAGAGGACACGGTCTGAAACGTGCAGGATGAGAGTTGATAGACAGACAAAAGAGGAGATGAACAGCAGCAGAAGCAGCAGCAATAGTATTACTATTAGGAATACGATAAAATCCAACACCGAATACGGAACACGGACAACCGACATTTTGCATCTCTGGAAACGGGAAACTGGAACTAGACGAGACTTGACTTGACACTCTTCTCTTTTCATTTCGCAACGTTTCTCTTTGAGTGCACACTATACACTATACAAATTTAAAGCGTGATAAAATATTTAATGGTTTCACGGACTTTCACTTGCAAATTTAATGACATTTTCACCGTCTCCACAAATTCCGGCGTCGATTTTAGAGGCCTGGAATTGTAAATGCTAACAAATTGCACACACGGTTTGTATTTTGTGCCTTGTGCCTTGTACTTGTGCTCGTATGTATGGTTCGTTTGGAATGATTTTATGGAAATATGAGAAGACAACTACGACTAACGACCAAAACATCAGTGACAAAGACAATAACCAAAGAACAACCAAAAAGAATGATAAAACTTGAATGATTTCAACCATTTCAAATTCACATTTGAATTTCAAATATCCTCGCGCTTAACCTCTAAATTCTAGTTTCTAAATTCTAATTTCTCAGCCATTTTGATATGATTGCATTGAATATCACATAAACAGCGTTATTACACACAGATCCACTCTGTATCCTGTGTAATTTATAGTTTAAATATTGATGGATTCAGTCCAATTAGTTAGCATTCCTAAATATTCCGATTCATACTTATTCCTTCCCCTTTTCTGCATATAGTAAATAGTAAACTCGTTGACGGTGGGTGGGCGGAATCAAGACAAGAAACAAGAATAACAGATCGACAGATCGTCATTTGAGTTTTATTATGACAACTTGTGCGCCCTGTTTTCACTGCTGTTTCTTTCCAATTTCTATCCCATCAATTTGAATCAGGATTTGCATTCGGATTCCAATTTTCAATATTATGAAGGCTATTACAAATTACAAATACAGTTATATCAATCTCAGCATTATTAAAACCAAACAATGCGGATATCAAACCAATCCAAGGATTCAAGGCCACCGCTATCATATTTCATACGTTTAAAATACACTCATATTAATTAAATCCGTTGGGCGATATTCAAACTGAAATTGGAATTCAGAATAAATTCAAATGCTTCGATGCTTCGTTCTGCAATCCAAATCCGGATATCTACCGGTAAAATTTCCATTTTCAATCCCGTTTTACCTCCTCGTAATTACTCGGGTTTCGGTTCTATAATAAAATCATATGAATATCAATATCAATCAAACAATCCGAATCTAAATTACAAATTGGAAATGGGAATCTGTCAAATTCAAATTCAAAATCAAAATCAACCAGTGGAATCCATAAACAAGGTAAACAATAAACAATCCAATCCGTCCATTTCAAAAACAAGGGAGAAGCAAGTGAAATGGAAACTTGGATTTGAATTTAAATTTAAACCAGAAACAAGAGACCACATCAAGTTGGCATTCGGATGATATAAAATTACATCTTTTTAATACAGAGTGTCGCATGTGGATGGGAAATGGAATAAGATGGAAATTTCATGAGCATTTCAAAATGTATTCAAATTACCACAATTTGGGAAAAAACAAGCAGGCAAGTTGCACACAATAAAATAAAATAAAATACGCAATGAAACTGTAGACTGTAGCCTCTAGACTCTAGACTCTAGACTCTAGATTGTGGACTTGAGGTTGTTGTGCACATGACGAGCTTCAGAAAATCATTTGCAACTGGATACTAAAACTGAGAAAAGGAGAAATAAGAAATCCCTAGAAGGAAAAAATAATAAAACAAAAACAAGTGACTTGGAAAATTTTTCTTGTCTATCCAATTACACCCAGTTTCTCAGTTTCCCAGTTTTTTCTACCACAATGCAATGCCATAGAAAATAAAACGGACGAGAATGTAATAGTTACTACAACAAACTCTAAACTCTAAACTCGAAACTCTAAACTATGCAGAAACAGAACAGACCACACAGACTTGCAGAAACACATATGGGGCAATATACAAATTGGAATTGGAATTCAAAGACAAATGGGAATGGAAAGAGAAAGCGAAACATAAACACAAACAGAAATGGAAATAGGAAAAGGAGAAAAATAAAGCACCACAAAAGACTTGTAGAAGAATTCCAGAGTTTTTATTCCTTTTGTATGCACAAGCAGTTGGTTTAGTCGAGTTTCTGGCTGCGGTTGAAGTTGCAGTTCTGAATTTTAGGCTCCAGTTCTAGTTTCTTCAGTTTCTATAGTTTCTAGATGCTTTACCCTTGGTCTTTTTAGCTTGGGGTAAAGAAAAAGAAAAGAAAAGGAAAACAAAACTAAACTAAATTCAACTAAACTCGAGTCTCAAGTCTCGAGTATCGAGTAAAATGCTTTGAGAATATTATAGAATAAAATGGATGTGAAATAAAAAAAGGAAACATTTTCTCCCAAATTCCTATGAAAAAAAATGTAGACAAAGTGAAAAAGTGGAGAAAGATGGAGAAGAAAAGACAAGGAGAACAACTAAAACTAGAACAAGAAAAAAAGAAGAAGAAGAAGAGTCAAAACTGCCTGCAGGATGAGAATTGGAATGAGAATGTGAAGAGTGTTGAGGGAGGAAACACGTCTAAGGTCTACAGTCTAGAGTCTAGAGTCTAGATTCGAGATTCTAGATTCTAGATTCTAGAGGCTTGTTCCTTGTAGACGGAGAAAGCAGACAGTAGACGGTCGACGATCTGGGACTTTTCCCCCTTTCTCTGTTTTTATTTGGACTTGTATTGTAATTTAATGGAGATGGCGATAACATTTGCACACTGAACACTGAATGCATTGAATAAATTTTTCTACAATTTTAAAGCAAGGGGAACTGTCGTCAAGAAACTAACTGTCAACCTTCAACCGTCAACGAGGAACCAGAAGCCAGAAACCAGAAACCAGCAACCGTCAACTCCACACCCAAACATCAAGACAAAAAACAAGAACCCTGTACCAAAATAGGTACAAATTGCAATGTGCATGAATGAAATTACGCATAAAAACTTTCATTCACCAAAGTCGTACCCAAGGCTCGAACTCCATTCTCAAGTCTCAAGAGTCAAGAGTCGAGAGTCAAGAGTCAAGCTGTCAAATATTAAATAGCCAAAAGCTGATCATTCTCTCTTTCACTGTCTTCTTCTTATCCAGAATTTTTTGGTTATGGCCAAACATGACATGGTCAAAGTCCACAGTTTTTTTTAACGGAGCAAAGAAAACTTTTCTCTCACAGCTCACAGCACAACATATTGCATATTCAAAGGACATGAAAAATTTCAAGAGAAAACATCGATTCTTCTTTGATTCTCCATTCTCCATCCTCCATCCAAATGTTTAAGGAGGTTGACATCAGGTTGACCCAAGTCCCAATTCTCAAGTCAAAGCAAAGCCATAGTCATAGCCATAGTCATTGTCGTCGCCATCCTTATGTCATTTTGATCTGCCCGTTGGTTAATATTTCAAAACCCAATTTGCAACTAGAAAACTAGAAAAGTAGAAAAGTAGAAAACTTTTCTTTTATGCACCGCTTCTTCATTTTCCCTTTCACTGCTCATATGCTCACTGCACACTGCACTCAGATCACAGTTCCTGGAAAGATTGGAGATCCGAGATCCGAGTTGACTGGAAAAGTATACGTAACCTTTTTATCCTCTTTTTTTGTCTTATGCTCTCTCCTCATGAAAAACTTTTCAATACACCTTTCACCAAGTAATAAAATAATATGGACAACGAACGACGGACGATGGACGAGTTTTCAGGTTTTTATACGTACATAAAAAACTTTGTGTATGCATTGATCTAGATTCTAGACTCTAAGCTAGATTATGGATATGCTCAAGTTTTTTTGGGTTGGGCTGGGTTGGTTTTGTGTTGTGTAAGTAGCTCCATTTAATTTCCTATGGGAATCTTGTCACTGAACATTGAACATGAATTATGAAGGATTTATACTCAATACTAATACTGAATAAAGCGCACCGAGTTGTGACTGTAAAAGGGAAAAGGTGTATCATTTATATTTTATATCCTAAATGAAATAATGGAATAATAAAACGTTTTTTCTCCTCCATTTTTATCCCTCTTAAAACCCCTTTTTAATATGCACAGTTCCAAAATTTCAAAGCTTCAAAGCTTCAAAGTTCCAAAGTTCCAAAGTTCCAAACTTTTAAACTTTCAAATTTGCTATTCAAAGAATAAATATTATGTAACATAATGTTGAAAAACATTATACTGCTTTCACATTTTATTTTCTAGTCCCGTTTTTCCGAGCTGGTTTTTGAATATGGCCAAAGTATTGAGTATTGATACACGGATTTCCAGCCAAACTAACTGTGAGCATTGATCATATGCTTAGGCTTTGGGATGGAGAGAGAAGAATTAGGAAAGGATATGCGATACAGGATTTTAACGTAGACCAGTAAAGAGAGAGTAGACAGGAGACCACACAGAAAATCCACTTTGGTCTATCGTAATATTATTTATTACCATTCGGATTATTTATGGAGGCCAAGCCCCAAGCTCCAAGCTCCAAAACAGGACAGGACAAGACAGGCAAACTGTGTACTTGTGTACTTTTGCTTCTTTGGCTGTTTATTTGTTGGGTTGTTTGGCTGTCGGTTGGATTTGGATTTGGATTGCCTCTGTGGTGAAACCGACCCGTAAAATTCCCATTCGTCCAATTTGGACTAAGCCAATTGAACGGAGAAAGTAGCTGGATTATTTCTAATACAGACACTAGACGCTAGACATGCATAACACATACCGCACACCGTATATCATTTAGATTCTAGGTTCTAGATTGTAAATAGATATACAACAAATTTCTGGGTTTCTGCTTCTTTTTCAGAGTGGAAGAGGAAACCCGGGAAAAGTTGTGATGGATGATTATTTTGTTGGATTTAGATTCGTATTCACAACCGCATTTGTAATCGTATTTTGGAGTATACACGCAGAAACATGTGCAGAAATTAGATGGAGGTGTATAGTGTATAGAGTATAGAGTATAGACAAATAGATCTAATTGTTGCAAGTGACATGAGAATTAGTTGGAGAAAGGGCAAAATGGATTAGGATGAATTATGAACAAGATCAAGAGCAAGAACTGTATTACGTATTATCCCAGTCATTTCTGTTCCATTTGTCCACATTTCGAATGTCCGTTGTCGGATTTTGGAGTTCGGTTTAACTTGGGATTCAACTTTGAGTTGGACTTTGGATTTGGATTTTGGGAGGAATCACGTGTTTTCTCGTCTCAAGTCTCAAGATTCAAGATGTATCCAAAGTGGAAGGTTGATTCAGAGATGGAAATACAAAACATAGAATATGCTTTTCCACATAAATGTTTTGTGTAGAATGGAGAAAGTAGGCAGAGGAGAAAGTGGAGAAAGCGGAGAAAGTGGAGAAAGTGGAGAGTAGAAATACGTGGAATTGAGAGGAGAGGCTCTGAACCGTGTATTTTACTCTGGTCTAGTTGACTGAGCATTGAGCATTGGGCATTGAGAGTTGAGGATTGGGCATTGAACAGAGATCCACTTTGCCTAAGTCTTTGAAACCTCTCGTGAAGACCTCAATAATAAATAATGATCTGACTATCTCCTACTACCAAAATGAGCACCAGTTTAGGCTCAGCTACATCTCGAACCAGAAGAAGAAGAAGAAGAAGGGCGATCACTGATACGAATACAACGACGACTAAGAGGAAAAGGATAAGGAGGATGATGACAAAAACCCTTGGGAAAATCCACGGGGGAAATTTATCTCTATTTAGACATCTGAACCCTCTAAATCTTGTAGTTGTAATATAAATTTGAAGAAACTGTACCAGGAAATTTTCTCATCTGGTAGACTCGAGTCACTAGACGAGAGTCGAGAGACGAGGACTCGTGTCAATATTGAAAAATGTAGCCAGTATCACAGCAAAAGAATTTTCACAAGGGCATCCACTCCTTTCCAATCTCATCATTTTCTACGCATAGGCTTCTACATCCCATAATATGTTTTACCTTCTTTTCATACTTTCCTCTACATATCAGTGATCAGTAGCTGTGCATTCGAATTGTTGTACAAACTAAACTCTATTTTCTATTTTCTATTTTCTATTTCTATCCCAACTTGATGTTTACGTGCTCCATTTTCCATTTCACTTTCTCAAACTTCCAGTCCTTGTCAGCATCATCAAGAGACAATAGACAACAGAAAATAGACAAGAGGCAGATACAAAAACAGAGACAAAGATTGAGTTGAAGATTGAATTCAGATGAAATCGGGGTAAATGTATGGAAAAAATTGATGCTCACAACTTACTAACGATGTCAATATTCAGTGTTCAATGTTCAACACATTCTGTACAAATCCTTGTGTTTTTGAATTATTGAACTTTTGAACTCTTGAACTTTTGAACTCTTGAACTCTTGAAGAAAGGAGGAGAAAGTAAGCGGAATCAACTAGAAAAACTAGAAAAACTGGAAACTTTTTTATCTCTTGTATTTGTCATCTTCTTTTCAAGTTTCAATGCACTTTTGTCCTAAAATCTCATCTCATCTCATTTGTCTATTAGTTATATTTTATCTCTTGAACAGAAATGAAAAGAGAATCAAGTTTATCCCTTTCTTCAGCTCACTTGAAAATAGAGCTCATATAAATTGGGAATCCAAAATCTACAAGTAAGAAGAAAACATGTCTTTCCATGAAATAATTTCACAAATTAAATTACATAAATTCATTCCAATTTTACTCGTCTTTGTTTTCTTCTCATTCTTTTCCTTTTTCATGTTACTTTCTACTCCTACAACAATAATAATAATAATTATTATTATTATAATGAGCTCCTTCCCATTTTCAATCTCTTAACATTCAGCATTCAGCATGACATGGAGCTTGGAGTTTCCACTTAACTAAAAACTAAACAAATGACAAAACAGACGAGTTTTATTTATTTATATGAATATTATGTGTATATATTCATTTTTAATTCATGAGCTATGAAAAAAGGCTGAGCGTTGAATATTAAAAGGGCTTAAAGCTTACTTGTTACACTGGCAACCGGCAACTGACAACCGGAATTCGGAGAAAAAAGTGAAAGTAAAAGTAGTAGACTTAAGACACCCGCAAGCTAAACCTGAACCTAAACCTCGCACATGAGGTATTTTTCTACTTAATATTAATGACACATGTATTTTATATGACAAAAAAACGCTCGTTTACCCTCAACACTCGACACTAGACACTAGACAGAATAAAACGGTTAAGTTCCTTCTTTAACGACCATGACGATGACAATGATATCTCCATCTTGAAAATTAAATTGTAGGCTTTCAACTTCTAAACCCAGGTTCAAGTATTCAAGTATTCAAATATTCAAGGATTCAAGGATTCAAGGATTCAAGGAAAAAACTAATGAAATGTGGAATTTTCCAGATTTCCAGAAAAACGGCTAAAACTACTTTCACTCTTCATTGAACATAATACATTACACACTGTGCATTGTGAAAACAGCTAAATAAAAGCGGCTGGAAGCCCGATTCCAGATTCCAGATGCCAAAGTTTGGAAAAGAAAATTAAATGTTTGGGAAAGTAGGCTGACATTAATGCAATAATCAAATCATATCATGTCATAACAATGAACATGACATGTTTATTTATTTATAAACGCTATCATGATATTTCAGTATTTCAGTAGCAGCTAGAACTAGAGCCAGACAAATATTATTCAATTTCACAGACACGGAAAAAAACACAAAAGAACCAACAGGCATTTTCCTTTTGCTCAAGACTCAAGATGCTTTGAAAAATACAGAGTTTCCGACAAGAAATGTCTGTATGAATATTTCCATAATCCATTTGAAATTTGAACAATTGTATTTCTTTCTGGCTCTGTTTCTGTTTCTGGGTCTAGTTTTTTACTGTGTACATAATATTTTGTACTTTGTAATTCCTCTGTCATTGTCATAGTCATTTTCTCTTGCTAAAATGTGGATTATGGACTGGAAGGAATCTCAAGCCCAATTCCAACTCCAACTCCAATTCCAAGGAACGTATGTATTATTGTCATTATTATTTCACGGATATTATTACCATGAATGACCATTGAAAACTGAAAGGAGAAAGGAGCCATAGCATAACTTTTACGGCCATTCACTCCTCATAAATAAATACAAGCAGCACAATACAATAAAACAGGCAATTGGCCGTTGGCCGTTGGCAGCGGGCAGTAAATACGCATCTTGCATAATACATTCAACATTCGAGCACAACTCGTTGTATATATATAACATATAAAGTGCGTAGGAATTACAAGTACAATGAAAATGATAATGACTATGTCAGTGCGTAAACATTGAATCCGATCCTTGCATTTCATTTTATCCTGTAGACTGTAGACTGTAGATTGTAGGCAGAAAATTCGGGAATAAATCCAGAACCTAGAATCTAGACGGTCATGTTTCCTTCAGCCAAGCGTGTAATACACACGGATAAATTTCCTTGTTTACAAGTATACAACATGGAACATGGAGCATGAAATTATATCATTTCTTGCACATTGTTACACAGCTTCATGTTGATATTGATATTGATGTTGATGTTGCTGACTGGTCAAATTATTATTTGCTTCATGTCTCTATTCGCTACAGTCTACAGTCTACAGTCTTGAGTCTACAGACACAGGAAATACAAATACAAATACAAAGCAATAGAGTAGAATAGAATAGAATAGAAAATTTATGATACAGCCTACAAATTTTATAAATGAGCGCCGAGAAGCACTTTTTGGATTTTGGACTCTTACTAAAAGTGAAATTGGTAGCATTTCTGATGATGATGTTTATGTCTGTGTTTGTATTTGTAATTTGTAATTGATGAAAATTGCTAGAGCAATCATGCATTTACAACCATTGTTCCTTATCCCGTACACATTATGCGGTGTGCAGTGTGCAGTCTGTAATGTACTTGTAATAATAAATGCAAAGTAGATGGATTTGCATGTATCAGATATCAAATATCTTGTATTTTGTATGGATATAGGTATAGCTGTTTTGATTGAGATTGAGATGGAGCGGCTGAGATTGGGACCTCCCAGAATACGAGACCTCACGCGCCTCCAAATGGAGATGGAGATGGGAAAGACAGATTGAGAAGTGAGAAAAGTATTGTGAAAGTAAAAGTCAAAGGGTTCCTTTGGCATAAATTATGCCCTTTCTTTCTCCTCTACTTTCTTTCTCTTGCTGGTTCTGGTTCTCTCTGGTTTTCTGGCTGGCCTTTGAACATAAAACGTGAACTTGGAGCTTGGAGCTTAGAGAAGAGAGAAGAGAGAAGAGTAGTGAAGAGAGTAGAGTGAAATGAGAGTGACTATGGTAATGGTGATGGAAATGGAGGGAGTTGGTGTACAAGAAATTACATCTAATTCAGTTAACGAGCGGTAACTTTGACAGTATGATTTGCAATTTCATTCCTCTTTCTTTCTTTTTTCTTTTCCTGCTTCTCTACCCAACTTTCTCTTTCTCCTTCCCCGCTCCATGCTCAATGGAGAAAAGGGAACGGTGAGCGGTAAATGGTGAACGGTGAATGGCGAATGCACATTAAACCTTGTTCAACGTACAATATACATTGTACATTGTACATTTTACAGCCTTTTCCTTCCAGCAGTTTCTTCACGGACATAATTTACACTCAAAGTTTGACTTTACTCTGATTTGGACAGACTTTGATTGCCAGCACGACGATTAGTTAAACTACCAAAGTTGTACCTATAAATTGCTGTGTAAAATGTACAGTGTACAGTGTACAGACAAATCTATGGGAAATACAATCTACAATCTACAATCTATAGTCTACAGTCTACAGTCTACCGTCATTTTAATTGCCTCTCTTCCCATTCTTCTACATTTCTGGTTCACACTTTACACTTCACAATTCACACCCACCTCGTAAATCCGGCCAATTCAAACGTATTTAAATGCACATATTTTTTTCTTGTCTACTTTCTACTTTTTACTGTCCAACCTCTCAATTTTCATAGAGATGGATTCTCAACCTCCAATTTACAATCTAGAATCTAGAATCTAGAATCTAGAATCCACAATGGACAACTCTGTTAAGAGAAAAGAGTGACGAGTTAATTGATTCACATTACATGTGTGCACTGCTCAATCCTCACTCCTCACTCCTCACTGTTCAGTTCAATTTAATCCACTTTATTGAATTCGTTTATATGGTTACATGAAGAATTTGATTCGGATTTCGAATCGGATTGGCGGTACTCGGTACTGGATATTTGATATTTGATATTCTATTTTCTACTTGGATTTGGATTTGGTTTTCTTTGAATTTTCTTTGAATTTTCCGGGATCTTTCCCTTTGATATTTATTTAAGACAGACCCACACCCTACACCGTACACATGTTTGCTACTTACCTTTATCTCCATGTTATCATATCCTCCCAATTTCCCTCTCCCCGTCGGCGTCCTCCTTCTTCTTCTGGTTCATGTTGCACTTTCAGTTTCAATCGAGCATCGTAGTTCTTGGATCTAGAATCTAGAGTCTAGGATATCGTGATTCAAGATTCCACATTCAAGTGCGGATACTGATGTGGATTTTGATATAGATACATGTGGAGTGTGGAGCTGTATGTGTGTGGGCCCGCATGGAGAGACGGGAAAATAAAAATTCATGTATGGGTTTCTCCTGAACATTGAGTATTGAGCATTGAACAGGGAAAATGGGAGGTATGATACATATTTAGACGTGATATATGATATATGATACATCGTCTTGGCCTGAAAAGTGCTCGGCAATGGGAATGTCGATGTCGATGGCGATGGGAATGGCCCGTTGATACTTCATACTTCCATCCCACATTCAACCTTGCCCATTCTCTATTCTCCTTACTCAGTGTAGTTCCTTGTTGATAGTTGATATCCGCATGAAAGATAAGAGTCGCTAAACTTATGCGGTATCATATAAATTCCATTTCTGTGCTAGTCCTACAATCTACAGTCTACAGCCTACTCTACAGTGTATTGAGTATTGAGTATGCTTGGGAATGGAAATTCTTATATATCTATTCAGCTTCTTCATCTTTATCTTTATCTTGCAAGTTGTTATGAAAATATGTATGGAAATATTACGTGTATCTAGTATCTAGAATATGGAGTCTAGTTTGTAATGGGATAATATATTATATATGTATATACTCTGTATTCCATGTTGTATAATGTGCCCTGTGAATATATCTGATGGATACATTTTCTTTGGTTTATGACAGGGGAACGAGTGGGATCGATATCGATTTGAGACGCGTTGACATCGATCAGTGTCCGCTCCCGGAAAACTCTACAGAGCTCAACATCTTTGCAGCATCCGACAAGTGCAAAAATGCCACCACCAAGGTAAGTACAAACTATAAACTACAAACTACAAACAGACACCTCTTCACTCTCTATATTATGTTTCATGTATTGTGTATTATATAAACTACCGTGTTTGCATAGTTCCATGTTTGCATGTTTGCATGTGAAGATTCTTGTCCTTGATGCATGTTCCTAGAATCTAGAATATTGAGTGTCAATTGAATAGAGACTTGAGGATTGAGGATGCTAACGGAATGACAAGATTTGGTTCGTGTTCCCTCTATTTTCCCGTGTAAATAGTGAGGGTGCTATCTGTACGTTTCGGTAGTTTGGGCACATATTTGAATAAGAAATAAGAATCGTCAATCTGGATTCTAGAATCTAGACTCTAGACTCCAGACCAAGTTAGTTTGAACCGCCGGAACTGGAACAGGAAAAGAGGTGAATACTCAAGTCGGGAAAAAGGGTTGATTCAGATTTTTCATATGAAATCTGAATGTTCTGGATTCTGGATTCTAAATTCTGCCTGACTGGACTAATGCTTTCTTTTCCCCTATCTCTACTCTACACTCTAAACTCGACAAGTTCAACATTAAACATAGAGGCAGTGCACAGTGCACTTTTTAAGATGCGAAGCAGATTATTGAGATCGTCCTGTCCGTCCGTCCGTCTGTCTTTCTGTCTGTGTACAGTTTAGAAGCCAGCTAGCGGACACACTTTTAACTCTATTGTGGCGCCTTAAGTGAAATTGTTTTAACTAGCCAGCGCCCTCTAGCGGAAATGTTTTTACCTAGTCAGCGCCCTCTAGCTGACAAATGTGAAACTAGCCAGTGCCCTCTAGCGGAAATGTTTTTAATTAGCCAGCGCCCTCTAATGGAAATGTTTTTACCTAGTCAGCGCCTTCTAGCTGACAAATGTGAAACTAGCCAGCGCCCTCTAGTGGAAATGTTTTTACTTAGTCAGCACCCTCTAGCGTGAAAATTGTAAACTTAAGTGGGTAAGTTTGTTTTTGTGTAGATTTTGTTCTAGCTTCACGGTAATTTCGGTAGCGGTAAATAGACATTGTAAAATATACTCTTTATTATACTCTGCTTCGCATCTGGAGCCTTAAGCATTTATGCTTTCACGGCGATGTAAAATCTGTATGAAGTGAGGATTTTTGACGTTATTACTTTGTACTTTGTACCATGTGTGTGTCAGGACAAGTTTCTTTGTTCTCTTCTCAGTATGAGTGAGTGGGTGCATGTTTGTCTGTTGTCTCATGTCTGATGTCTGTTTGTCGGTGGATTTCTATTTGTTCACACAATATTCATTCCACAACAGATTCAGGTTCAGATTCAGGTGGAGCAAGGAGAAAAGAGGCGGCAGGATGCTGATTGAATTCCAGGAAAGAAATAAAGAGACTGAAGACTGGAGGCTCTAGATTTCGGATTCGAAATTCTAGACTGTAAAATTGAGATTCACTTTTCCGAGGCTGTAAAAAAATTGATAGTGAAAATGGAATATAGATGTAAAATACGTTTATGACAATTTCTTCTTCGCCTGTCGAAGCCCATTCACATCCACATCCATATCTACATGCACAGCTGTATCTTTGAGACTTTGAGTCTTTGAGAATTCCTGTACAAACTCTTCTCGAATCTCGACCAAGGAGGAAAATGACAATTCCATTTTAAATTCTAAATAATGTTTTGGAATATGCGTGCACAGTATCGTCTTGTCTCGTTCGCTCCTTTATCATTGCTTCGAATGTAGATAAATCTCACGCTTACCGTAAGCTGGAAAAATTAAATAAGCTGTAAAAATACAGAGAATGTGCGATACGGACAAGATGACGCACAATGCACAACACACAAACCAAAAATGTTATGAAAAACATTTCATACTATGTGACATTTGACCTCTTTTTCTGATTCTGTTTCAATTTTTGCTCATGAAAATTGAGTTGGATTCTCAACACTCAATGCTCAATACACAATAAAGATAACGATAAAAGGTTGTAAATTCTCTTTTACTGATGCGATATTGACAAATCTGACAGGAAACTGGAACTGAAATCAAAATCAAAAGTCAATGCGTTTACTTTCTACCTTTTGGTTTCTCTCCTTTGATTCTTGAATCTTGAATCTTGATCCATGTAGAATATTCTACCTGGATCAAAAAGGCAGAGTGCGTTAGTATGAGAAATTCTAAATTTTAAGAAGAGAAAGGCGAAAGCAACTGTATAGTAGATGAGGATGAGGATGAATATGAAATCAAAGAGGACGACGATGAGGAAGTGGATTCAAAGTATTCGGAGTAAAAGTAACGGAAATTAAAGAACACGGCCTGTTTGATACATTAGAGCACGACCTCCATTTAATATGTACATTTTGCAGTGTGCAGGGGGTTTGTTCATCAAATATGTAAAATGGAGATTCTCTTGATCAGGAATGAGGAAGACAAGGACAAGGCCTTGAATATGCAAACTCTTCCTTCTTGTTCCAGCTACAAAGTTGTGACAGTTGTGGAGATGAGAAGATTCCAAAGTGGAGAATCGAGAACCGAGAATCGAGCGTCTAGAGTTGAGACTCGAGACTCGCGACTCGAGACTCGAGAGTCGAGAGTCAGGTAACGTGGAAAGAAATTTAGTATAAGATCATTGATCACACTTATCCTGATTGTATCTGCGCAGTATTCACCTTTTTGTCCCAACTTCCAAGTTCCAAGTTCAAAGTTCATATTCCAACTTCCAATCTTACTCAAGACTCAAGACTCAAGCTCACATCTCTGCGACAATTTCATGTTGTTCCCTCACTCCTTCACTCTAGACTCTAGGAAATTTGCTCTACTTTACTCTAAATTCCCATACTTTCTCCATTCTCCATATTCGATTCAGAGGACACAAAACAGGTAAAACCAAACTACTCCGAGTCTAGAGTCTAGAGTCTTGAATGTCGAATGTCTAACGTCGAGTCGAGTCAAGTTAATTCCCGTATTAAGCCAAGTTGACTTAAGTCAAGTCAATTCAAGCTAAACCGGAGCCAAAACCAAAACGGAATGAAAGAGCAGAGCATTCCAGAATCCAGAATCTAGAATCTAGAGTCGAGTCAATCTATAAAATATCTGGGTTTGGTTCTGCTCTTGTTCGTGGTTTTTGGACTAGTCTGAATGAGGTATTCACATAAGCCACGGTCTGTTGACTGATCCTTCAATTCCTTTGAAAACATCAACATGCTTATTTAGTCCACATCCACATTCAAATCCACACATCACTCGCTACATCCAGAACCAAGAATCAAGAATCAAGAATCAAGAATCACAAGTCGATCAAACTACTCAAGTCAAACCAAACCAGTCCAAATCATGCTGAGCATTGAGCATTGAGCAAGTTGTATCGAGAATCGAGTACCGAGAGTCGAGAATCCAGAGTGGAAAGTCTCCGAGAGACTGGAGACTTGAGACTGGACGAAATGGAGATCAATATCAAACTCAGAAGTCTGGAAACATGCAAAATTTACAATCTACACAAGTTTAGCTAAACGCAAGAGCAAGAGCAAAGGAATTAGGACATTCAACATTCAACGTTCAACGTTCAGCTCCTTTTGACTTTTGGCTGGGCTTTCGTCTCCATCCCAAAAATACCATACCAAAATGTACAGTATCAGTACATTAATTTATAATAAGAGCTGAGCTACGAGTTTAGAGTTAAGACTGATCACTGCTCTCTGATCTCTGCTCATACGGGAAATCAAAAGGGAAAAGACTCAGAGTTCTAAGTGCTTTTGCACAATTATCAGCATCAAGTACGACAACTTCGAACTTTGAACTTTAGTCATATACAAAATCCAAATCCAAATTATTTAATATTTTAATGTCCTTGAAAAAATATGTGACCATATTCGACCGGAAAGTGGTGTCATATGGTGTCATATTTTGGTGTCACTTTGGTCCAAAAAGACACCAAAATCTTTCAATTT
>JAQGBH010004831.1:0-15719 GCA_034698265.1 Sminthurinus aureus
CAAAACTATTGTAGTTACTTGATTAAAAAATCTTCATGTTAAAAACCTGCTGCTTTTGTAAAATATTGATGCTTATTTTGTGCCTTTTGAAGGCATCTATAGAATTTTGTATTTTTTACTTTAGTTTATTATGCTACCACCTTGAACGTCTCTCGTGTGCATGTGTAGATTTTTATCTCCAAAACATTAAAAACACAACATGCTACAAGAATTCAAGGTAAGTGGTAAAAGTCATAAACAAACTTTTTATTACAGTTTCTGTTTTGTGTCCTTTTAAAATCTGTAATCTGTAATTCTGTACGCTTTTATAGAGCGCACAATGAGACATAGGCATCACTAAAGTGCATTTTTTTATTTCCCGCATCATAAATTTTTGTGCAATCTCGGATTCGGGCTTGACTTAAAAAGGATTTTGTTTGTTTGTCAACAACATGAGTAATCTCAGTCACTAGTAATTCAATTGATTGACATGGGAAATGAGGATGAATGCAAAGTCCGTATCCGGTATCCGGCATTCAGTTTTCAACTTGAGCTGTGATTATGTGAGTAGACAGGATTTTTATGATATCTTTTGGATCACAAAAGACATGACAAGAGCACACTTAAAATGTATTGTAAATTGTAAACAGAGTACAAGAAGAGTGTGCTCAGGAGTAAAATATGATAGTAAATAGTAAATCCTCGTAAAGAACCCCTCGTTTGTCCTCCAAGTCGCATAATACTGTAATTCAATGATATTGTAAATTTCATGGAAAAAAGTGTCAGCCTGTGACACTGTGAGCCAAGTGAAAGTGAAATGGAATATTAATGTATAGAGATGAGTATAAGCTATGAACAAGAAAATCAGCAAGATGATGGGGACAAGCACAAAGTGCAATGTACAGTGTACCATGTGCCATGTGCCATAACGAATAACGACAACAACAACCATTCATGAGTTTTTACGATGATTGCTGGTTCCTGGTTGACGGCTGATGCATCGTGTGAAAAAGTCAAGTCATCCTTGTTGAGGCACCTTCTGCGTTTTACATAATTCACTCCGATCGTCGTCGTCATCATCATTATCATTTTTTATTATATTCATTATTCATGTTCATGTTCATCTTTGTATTTTTATTTGCTTTTGAAATTCAACATAAACAATGTGATATTGCATATTTTACATGTAAATGGTGAAGCGAGAAAGGTGAATGGCAAATGCTGGATTGCTCCATGAACCGTCCAGTGTGAATCGCGCAATCCATTGAAAAAATCCACGACCACCATTCTCCGCACTTGTGTAGAAATCCAGAGTTTGTAGCATACATTTTCTTTCTACTTGTTCCGGATTCCGGATACACAAACAAAAAGTCACAGTCCGCATTGAAAACTTTCAAAAAAACAACAAGTATAAAAAAGAAACGTCTTTTTCATAAAGACTTTGTCAACTCCTCTCCTGCCTCTTAGTACTTTTACACACGTGTGTATGTAAAAATGTATTTCTCCTAGTTCCAAGATCCAAGATCCAAGATCCAAGGTCCAGGTTTAACATTAGCCGTTATAGTATAAAATATAACCTATTCGTTTCTGCATCATTTCATAACATTTTTTGTACAATGTACAAATGGCAGTGACAATGTTCCAGGTTCCAGGTTCCAGGTTCCGTGATCCAATGGAGAACATATAATGTAGATTTACAAATGTGACGTTTGCTTTGTATCAAAGCCAATGATCCGATGTTGATGTTAACCCATTTGGACCGTTTTCCTTTTCGATTCGGCATAGGGCATTCCAGTTTCCAGGTTTCAGATGCTAGATTCTAGATTCTAGAACCTTTCTGCTTCTAAAGATGAAGGTTCTGATATTCTTTCAATGTCATTGAAAAATTGGGAGGATAAGCTATATTCAAGTCACTGTCATCAGATCGATGATTGCCTGTCGACTTTCGACTTTTGACTTTGGATTTTCTCACAGTATGTGCATTGCTACAGTTTTATTCCTTGTGTTAGCTTATGGGGGAAATATGGAAGGATTCAGTGTGTCAGGTTACTGATACTGATCTACATATTACACATGAACCATCATCATTTACTATGTACTTTGTATGACAGGGAAAATTGAAGCTGAAACGGTTAAGTGCCTTTCACCCCCTTTCATTACTGTAGTTATGAACTCTACTCTCTACACTCTACTCTCTACACAATACACTACAAGCATTACATTTTATTATTTCCGGTCGGTGTACAAAAAACGGAAGAGAAAAGGACTGGTCTGTACCTTTTTTAAGGAACTTTTACGTTTGAAAGTTTTCAATATTTCCACAGGATAAAGGATGGAGAATGGACAACAATTTACATAAAACTCGAGTGTCGAGTGTGTCTAACTAAAGTGTTCAAAGATTCCCTCCTTTTTACTTCTTTATTCATCTTTATTCTTTTCGACGTTGGACAGCATCTTTTGCCCTTCTACATTCTACATCGTTCATATGTTAAACTAACTAGTCTGATACTTTCATTTCCCACTGGTGTACTTAGATCAACATTGAAAAACCATTTCCTCTTATATGAAAGAGCTTTGGTACAGTTTGTATTGTAAAATACATTAAGATCTGGAAAATAACATGTTCACGGGGCTTTTGTTTGTTTTGTTCTTTTTCCTGGAAATCGCTAAAAACCAAAACCAGCCGAAAGCAAAATGATGTGATTACTTAATCAAAAATTGACACATTACCACAAGAAGACTAATTCAATAGGAATATGAAAATCTATGGTTACGAGTTACGACCAACACTTTCCTTTCCTTCATTTATGTTAAAAACACGAGATTCAAGATTCAAGATTCCGTATTCCATACGAAATGTTACACGTGTTTGTATTTCGTATAATATGTGAGCAGTTTATTCAAATTAAATCCAAGAAAAAGTTTGATATTTGAAACTCGCTTGACAGTTTTAAAGCTTTCTTGTGCCTACTCATTTGTAAATTAATGATGAACACAACTTTTGAATTTAGAATTTGGAATTTAGATGAGAGTAAATATGTTTCCTATTTCCTACGCAGGGTCCTATGAAATCCTATAATATTCTAGATGGTAAAAACTTTTATTTTTTCAAATGATTCATACTTGATTCTCCATGCAAGAAAGTTGAATGTGTTTACATATTTATCAAGTTTCATTGAAAATTCTCATTCATGTTCCTCCCTTCTTGTTGTTGTTGGTTTATTTTGTTTGTGGGTTTTGGACATTGGACATGAATTGGTATAAATTTATGCAAAATTATGCATGTCAAATGTGAACCCGTGAAAAGAAGTTTTGGATTTCATCGTTTCAACTCTGAAAAGACTCAAGATGAATACGTGAGCTATTTATTACTAAATCAAAAGCAAAATTTTCTTTGGATCGTATCTACATTTATCAGATGTGTATAATAGAATTTTATCACATAAAAACCGCATGTCAAATGTAAATTGTACACTGTACATTGTACATAAAGGAGTTGTATTCGACGAATGTTTACTGTTTACTGTTTACTCAGTCACCACGTTGATTCGCTTCCCTCAATTCAATTCCATTTATGAAGGAGTGAAAATGAAAAATGAACCGAGGTTTTGGTGAAGGTGAGAATCAGGAACCACAAGAACTAAAAAGGAAGCACCCGGTACCAGATGCCAAATAGCAAATACCAAAGAAACAGGAAAGTTCAATAAGAAAAATTAATCAGAACGTCAAACGCAATATTGAACGACCAACTTTTCTAATCACATTAACCAGAGAAATGGTTCCATGTGCCATACTTGAGGTTTACAGTATTTACTATTTATGCACAGTGTTTATTGTATTATATTATATTATACATGTTCTTTCTGGGTATAATAGAGAATATACTTTATACCTATAGCATCCCGTAGTACTGCAGTACACTATAAACTGTACAATACTTAAACTTTTTCTATTTCCATCCCTACCCATTTTCACATGGGTGAACACGACAGAATCCTAAAAACCTCAAGCTTCAAGCTCCAAGCTCCCACAATCTCAGAGATCCGTCTCGAGTCTCGAGGAAAAGTTTCTTGTGAAATTTCCTGAATCGACACTTCACTTGTGGAAAGTTTGTGGATTTGCATATTTATCTGTCGCCTGTTGCGTAATTTGGAAAGTCGGAATGAAATGGACTGAGATGTAAAACATGTCTAAAAGTCAGCACAAGAAAGAACAGAAAACCAAAGGAAAGATAGGGAGATGTGATGATGGAAGGCCAGGACGTGGAACTTTGAATTTGGAACTTGGAATCTTGTGGGAATGTAGAGTGAACAGTGAACATTGAACATTGAGCAGCGTCTCTCATCTCTTGGCGTGCCGTGTAACGGTAGTCCTGTTTTATTTATCCTTCCACTTATCTTCACAATTTCAATCTGTGTTGTGAAACTTTCATGAGTAAATAAAGTCAAAAATCCTCACTTTGTCACCATTTTGAATCGCATCGGAAGCATAAATGCTTTAGGCCCCAAAAGCAAAGTTGACTGCAAGAATACGGTATCGTATCCATCTTCCGTTACAGAACTACTGCCGTACACTTTGCGCCAATTTTAAAAAGCATATCCACCATAGTTTAAAATTTGCTCACTAGATGCCGCCACTATATTGTTCAAAATGTTGCCGCTAGATGGCGCCACTGCGTACTTTAAAATATAACCGCTAGATGGATAATTGAAGGACAGACGGGACACGCACTCAATCTTGACGCAGACACACCAGGAAAGCAACAGTCAGCTTAGCTTCCAAAAAAGACAGGCCTTGTTCCTGGTCTACGTGAGTAAAAGTTTTTCAAAAAATGAATATCAAGAAAGGAAGATGATGCGGATGAGGAGAGAGGATTATAATATTATGACGTGACAAAACATGTTCTTCCCTTTTCATTTGAAAACTTTCTCTAATTATTTAATTTCCTTTTCGTTCGAGGAACTAAAAGTCCTGCGTCCCACACTTTCAT
Organism: Sminthurinus aureus; assembly: GCA_034698265.1. Lineage (NCBI taxonomy): Eukaryota > Metazoa > Arthropoda > Collembola > Symphypleona > Katiannidae > Sminthurinus > Sminthurinus aureus. The sequence goes on from JAQGBH010004831.1 coordinate 4,970, forward strand.
CTAACTACATCTTTATTGAGCATGCATACAAATGAGATGTTTCTTTCACTTTGGCACTTTTGTCGTTTGTTGTATTGTGTATTGTATTTTGGGACGATTGGAAAATTATTCAACCTTTTACAAATCTTTCTAATCAACAGAGTACAGTCTAAATTCTGCAAGTACTTTCACTCACTTACTTGATATTTTACCTTTACTTTTAAGATTCATGTGCTCGTTTATTTATCTCTATTTTTGGAAGGTTTCTTTGTAACTTGTAGTTCGTCATTCGTAATTCGTAATTCGTATTTCGAGGAATGGATTAAAGTAATGAAAGCTCTTATTTTGAACGATTTCACTGATCACTTAAGGGCAATCTATCCTTTTTGTGGACGTGTGAAATGTGAGTTGTGAGTTGTGCGTGCTTCAACTTAAATACCGATTACCGATTACTTTTTACTATTTGCTCCAGCACCAGTATCAGCACCAGCGCCTCTAGCTTTTCAATTACTATGCACCAGACAATAGACAAAGAGTTTTCCTCTTAATTATACAAATTCTAACTTTTCAATCTCGTTACTCAACACTCTATGCATGTATTGCAATTCTCAATACTGCTGGAGGCTTCTATTATTTATACAACATCATTATTAAAATACGTGGGATTTGAGATTTCCGTCATTTCTTTTCAAGAGTTTTTCATTTTCCTAAAATGGTGAAGGTTTAAAAATAGAGATCCAAAATTTTCCCACTTTCAAATTAAGGAGAAAAAGGTTTAATTTCCTTGTTCCAAAGATCCGTCAAGTATATATTTTTCTATTTAACAAACTTTCCTTTCTTCAAATGACGATTTCTATAATATAAACTCCTGACCTTTTGTTATAAAAGTTGCCTTTGAGTTTTAAATCTCGGATCTATAAAAAATAAAAGGTATTCATCGACTTTTTTAATGAATAGACCGTTTGTTCCATAGAACTGGTTACTGGTTTTAAACAGCCAAAGATACATAAATACACAACAGATGAGGTGAAACATTTTACTGTCCATTGTAAATTGTAAAGTGGTTGAAAAAGTTGATGAAAACTTCCATTCCACGCTCCGTACAGAAAGAACACCGTTTGAATTAACGCTAAGTGTTGACTACTATTTTCCGAATCATCTGATTTGTCTATTTTCTATGTTCTAAACTCTCTTCTCTCTTCTCTCTTCACCACATTGCACGTTTTCTGATCCTCTGTTTTCTGTTTCTGGACGGTTTTAAAAGCTCTTCACCCTAATGATTTTTTGAGTGCTCTTTTGAGTTTTTAGACCGTGTCAATTAATTAGGAACTTTTAACGAACTCTAGAGATGAAATTTTAAAATTCTCACTTGTAAGTATTAAAGCTTGTCATTTAAATATTGACTTGTACTTGTTTATCCATTTCATTCATTTACTCACATTTTGCCCAACCAACCAACCTCGGCTTGAAAGGTAAAACGTGACTTTTTCGTTTTAACTTTGTACTTGAATCTGATTCCGAATCTGAAAAGGCACCGAGTGCACAAAGGAACAAAGGCACAGAAGAGAAATGTCAAAGATTAAAGATCATCCCATTGACAGCGGACACGTTTTTTCCAGTTGTAAGTATTTCTTCTAGTTTCTATAGTTGTTCACTTTGATTCCTTTTCCCATTTCCCTTTTCCCCTTTTCACTCAAAATCAAAAATGCACAAATGTCTGAATTGATTTCCACGAGTTTTTAAACCCCCTCTGGAAGCAATTTCAGTTGACAGGAAGTTGGAATTTGGACGCAAGTCGTGCGTCATCAATTGTCCTTTCAAAATACTACAAACTACAAACTAGAGCGCTAAAAAACACAAAGATAAAACTTTGAAGTTAAAGGAAGCATCCGCTTTATTTCCTATTTACCTTGCGTCATGTTTAATTTCTAGACTCCAGGCACAAAAAGACTGGAGTTTCTATGGCTACCGTGTACATTGTTACATCGCTACATTGTACATTGTACGAGCTACATGCTATGTATTACAGAAGATGTATCAACTATACAAGTTTTGTAAATGATTTCAAATTTCCAGGAAATAATAAAACGCAATACAGGAAGCACATGGTTGAAAAGAATCAACTTTTAGTTTGAGTTTAGAGTTTGGAGTTTAGAGTTTAGAGTTTATTTAAAGTTGTTTTTAGTCGTGCATTAGATCAAAGACCACTGTTTGTTTGTTTGTCGTTTGTCTGTCTGTCTGTCCTGTTTCAATTGAATAAATTTAAAAGTCATGGGTCTAGAGTCTGGAGTCATGAGTCCAGCTAATTATCTAAATACATATAAAAGGAGGAGGCGTCTTCTCCTGCTGTCTGCTGCTGAGACCAAACATTCAACAGACAGCATCAAACGTCAAACGTCAAACATCAAACATTAACATTTACACTTACGTTTTACATATGAAAACAAAAGGTAGCGTAAAAGCACCGGTTTCAAAGGTCTAATGAGAATTTCCTCGCACAGCATTTAAAATTTGCATATTTAATAATAATATTATATCATCTCATTTTCCCCAGTGATGGATAATGGACAAAGCTCAATGAACACTGAACACTGACTCTGAAATTTAATGATGTTAGAAATTAGATATTAGCGACAAGTTACTATGGAAACGTAACAGTGGACAGTAGACGTTTTTAAAGTTTGTACGACTTATGGCTGTTCGTAAAAGCTAAAACTAAATGAGCATCAAATGGACGTGAGCCATGAGGCCATGAGTCATGACTCATGAGGAGACTGATCGATTTATGTGGACAGTAGACAGTAGATACTTTTCGTTCCTAAAACACCTACCAGTTTCAAAGGACACTGAGTTTTAGGTCGGATTTATGTAAATGGTAAATACTAGCTATCGATTCTCATTTCCATTGATCTACTGTTTACTGTTTACTGTTTGAGGTTTGAGGTAATACATTGCATATAGCATATTGGACATTGTATCATGTGTATGACTAGGGAGAAAATGGAAAAGTGGGATGAGGATGCGGATGATCAACAAACACGACAAAGAACAAAGACTACAGAAGAGTGAAATGGTTGACTATTGACTATGCATTATGAATTACGTATTATATATGCATATGAGAATGACGTTTGAACATTGATGAAAATCCAAATCCAAATCCATGTTTCATGTTGCTCTTTCTCCTCTCAACTTAGTTGCTAACTAATACCAATACCAACACCTAACACCATACAATCTACAGTACAATACAGTACATGGTACACAATACAGATACAGATATGGGTTTTATAATATAGTCGTGAATCTGAACAAGTCATCTCTGCAGGCATTTTTACATAGACATGGATTATCCATTTTACCAACGTGTGATAATGCTAATACCAGTGCCGTAGCCGAGAACGAGGACCGATGGTGATGATGCTGATGATATCCTTCAGTCAGTCACTTTCCTGACAGCTTATCTTCCACTTTGTTCCTTTTTGGCTCTTCTTCCTGATTCCTGATTCGTGATGGAGTGTGATGGTGGTGTGGTGGGATGTGATGGTTGAAAAATCCCAGACATGAGACATAATACAGGTCGACGTTCAACATATGATGGCCTACAGTCAAGCCTCCGTGCTGTGTGCTCTGTGCTCTATGTACATTTTACATTGTACATTTCTAAAAAGTTCTAAAGGCACACTTTCTTTCTATGGCTTTTTGGTTTCATGTGAGCATTCATCTAGATTCTAGATACAATGTACAATGTACACATGTGCTGCCTGCTTTATAAGCCGACAAGCTTTAGCAGATTTTTCTCTTTAGGAAAATCCAAAAAAGCACGCGATTTCCGCAAACGGTTTACCTCTATGTACGTGCAATGAACAATGTACAATGTAGGACGTACATTTTACATGGTACAGTATCTGGATCTAGAATTTAGAATCTAGAATCTAGAATGGAGTAGAAAAATCGTACACAGTATACAGCAAACAATTTTTTAGTCTTTTCCTGTTTTCCTGTGTACTTGAAAAATTCTTTCATTTTATAATCTCAACGTTGATTTTCCATATCCATTTGTGATTCACTTGACTTGACTTGGCTTGGTTTGGTTTGGCTTGACTTGACTCTATGAGCTGGTACAAAATCCAAAGTACCTCGTACCAACTTGTTTAAACAACAAGGACAAGGAGACAGTAAAGATGAATGCTGTTCCTAGATCCTAGTTTCTAGTACATACTGCAAACAACACTAGATAAACTCAAAGAACAATCTGCTCCATGTTACAATGTTGGATACACGTTGGATGTATGTGTACAGTGCACAGTGTTCACAAGAGTGAAAGTCAGTGAGCCGTGTGGTAACTGGTAACTTTGCAGCTTGTACTTTGTACTTTGTACTTTTTCCTCCTGGTTCCCGTTCTTTCTCCTTTCTTCTTAAATATTACATGAAATATTTCCGTATTAGTTTTTTAGATTTAATGTCATACAAATCATGAAAAGTTGAAGCCATTCAAATATTCACATCATTTAGCTTGACGATCAACGACATTTTTTCCCACTCCAGATTTTACCTCCACAGTTTTTTCTCCAAGATTCAAGAGTTTGCTTCCTATCATCTTCTATCCAGCTTTTTCTTCGAACAACAACACATGTGTACATTGTACATTGCACACTGTACATGCATAACGGATAATAAACTGTTAAACGGTAGACGGAACTATATGTAGAATTCATAGAATTTGTAAGCGTATATGCTATTTATTTGATATGTGAAGGCAAAATTGTAATGCAGAATACAAAATGGAATGTAGAAAACCTGAACAAAAAACCAAAGAAGAAGAGGAAGCAAAAAATAGCTCAAATATAAGAGAAAAGAAACATCTACAACCTACAACCTACAATGTACATTCTCCATGTAAAGAATCACCAGGAACCAGCACAATACTCATATTGGAAAGAAAAGTTTTCATGCTCCTTTTTTTCCTTATTGCACACAACAAAAATTGTTTTTGGTTCAATAATCAAGACAGAAGACAACACTGACTTTATCTTTTTTTAAGCTCTGTGATTAGAAGAAAGTTGTAGATCTTTTGTTTCCCATTTCTCAATGATGTTGCATTCAATCCCTTAGATTTAGATGGAAAAGGCAAACACCGTCTCTTTTATATCTTCTGGACGTTTGAAATTCTGTATAAAAAATAAGACTGGACACTGGACATCAAAAACCGGTTAGAGGGAAATATTTTTAACTCGTTAGTTGTGCCAACTAGTGGACAAATAAGTGTAAGTGGTGTGATATGTTTGTTGTTGTTGTTGTCTGTGACTAGAAAAAATGAAAACAAGGTCAAAGCAAACAAAGCACGGACATTGGTAACGAGTTAATACTACATATGTTGTTTGTAGTTTGTAATAAATGTGCGTTATGTATTTCGTGCATATTAAGTAGTTTCATTCTACTATTTCCACAGGGTGAAAAGAGAGCAGATTGGAACACTGGATGATATGTACGTGGGGGATGGAGACCAAAGAAAAGATAACAAGAAACTTTTTGGGACTCGGGGAAAAGATATCTTGATGTTCTGATTGCGAATGTAACTTGTCTTGGAGTTCTTGGAGTTGTTGGAGTTTGGAGTTGAATTCGGTAGCAAAGTAAAGCTATGGCTGAATTTATTCATGTGTAATGTGGATTACTGTTATCTGTACGTGTACAGTGTACAGTGTACAGTGTACAGCCATGAAGAACGGAGGGAAACGTGTGGGATCCATCTGAAAGAGAACATCTCTTGGGGCATCAAACGTGTTATTGACTGACAACATCAAATAAACCCATTTGCTTTTTTGCCCAAAACACGTTCAAGTCCAAATCCAAATCCAAGAAACTTTTGCAACTTGCTTGTAAATTTTCAAGTGTATTATGTACATTTTACAAGCTACCAGAAAAAGGATAGTCGTCTTACAAGTTAGATTGTAGATTGTAAATCTAATGTGTACAAGCTGTTTACTGTTTACTTTCGTTGCTCTTGTCCATTGCCTGTACTCTGTACTCTGCACTCTGCTGTACTGTGTACTTTGTGTAGCTGCAGTTTTTAGCTGCTATTCATGCATATTAGAGCCATGCACCTATTCTAAATTAGAATTTCTAGTAAAAATTATTCATTCATGGACGCGTATTATAGTTTATGCATTACAGACTACAGACTCCAGAATGAGAGGAGAAAGTTGCGTGCCAAAAAGGAGAAAGGAATCGTGTACGGATTGTATGGAGAATGGAGTACGTAAAACAACATGGCACAATGCAGCATGTAGACTCTGATTTCTGCATCACCAGCTCTCCAAGAATAGAGTATAGAGTATAGAGTATACACTATACACTGTACGATGTACTATTCCATTAAAAATAGTAAAATCTTTTGACTCCTTTCCTTCCTATGATTTAACATATAGACATCCTTGAAATTCTAAATTCTAAAACATACAAATGGGGCGGAGCCAGGGCGGAGTCAAAAGATTTTACTATTTTTAATGGAATACCTGTCTTGTTCATTCTGCATTATGTAGCCGACGATTAGATTGCCACAGATATACGCTTTTCCTTTCATTTGTATCACTTGGCTCTTCAAGGAAAATCCTGCACAAATAGATAGTAACAGCAAACTGAGTAGAGAGGAGAATGAGAATGAGAACGAGAACGAGAACGAGAACAAGGAACCAAGAAAGAATATACTCTCTTTTTCACTCACGCTTTATTTACAAGAACCAGTAGAACGGACATTCCACTAAAAGTGATTCTTAAGTGCTTTGGACTCTGGACTCTGGAATCTGGAATCTGGAATCTGGACCTAAGCAAAGCTGGTAGAAACTCCGTGCATGACCATTCCAAATACCAGCTGGAATTTCTTGTGTAGTGGACATTTATATTCCTGTTTGTAAATTTTTGTGAATTCCTTGTACTTTGTATTTTGTGTTGTCTGATACCTGGAAGAGTTTGAAATGCATAGAACAGTGTCAAAGGCTTTGACCGTGTTTTGAAAGGTCCTTACTCTGAAATGTTAATTCTTGCACCTTCTTTTGTAAATATTCTAGGAAAATTTGAAGGCTTCTTTATAATTTCTAATGTTTTGAATTCAAAAACCCTCACTCGTTCTAACTATAGCTGAGATTACACAGGTCCAATTTGTTGAAAATGTTTACAATCCCTTTGGCATCATGTTTAAATAAATAGGTTGTAGAGTGTAGAGTGTACAATTTACAATTTACAATGTGCAATCTAATTTTCTGTATGTGCAAATGCATAATGATTATAGAAATATTTCTCGCAAAATACTTGGTTTCCTTTTGAAGATCCTTATAGCTGATAGCTGTCATGGTTTAGTGTTTATAGTGTACATTGTGCATGTTCTAATTTAAATCTTCTGTCCCTTTCATTGCTTCATTGCAGCACGTAAGGTAGAGGTAATTTAACACGAACATTGTTCATTAGCCAGCACCACAAAACACAAAACACAAAGTACAAAAGTATCTAGATACTATACATCATTATGAGTAGTGAGAGTTGCATTCAGATACTCCCAAGTTTTTGAGCACTGGACTTCAACTATTGAAAACCAAATGGCTTGGAGCAAAGGGAAGAAACTCTAGATTCAAGACTCAAGACTCGAGATGTTTCTTATAAAGATGATCAGAAGAATGGGAAATTATGAAGAAAGTTTCTGTATAAACCAGCTGATTTAAAGTTTCCCTCTATATAATGATAATGATAAAGGACGGGTAAATACTTTCTTTTAGCCTGCTACACGTAGCAGGAGGAAGGCAAAGGAAAGGAAAGGAAATAAAAAATTTCCCATTCAAATGAAACGCCGAGGGACTTTTTCTACAGTGTAGATGTATGCACGATTTTCTACAAAATCTTTTGCAATTCTCCATACTCCAGACTCAAGACTCGAGTCTTAAGCCAAATTTAAAATGACAAAGTCCAAAGTAGCTTAATACGAATATGCTCAATGCTCAATGTTCAATGCTCCATTGATGTCATGGAGATTCCTCCTGTCTCGTGCACATTGATACATAGCTGCATGAATTTTGAGCATTTTTTCCCTAAAATCTGAAAAATTGTCCTTTAAAATTTGTCATCAGTTCCAAATTCCAATGCAAAATGCAATACTTTTACTAAGTAGTAAACCTTCCAGATTCCAGAATTTTCATTTTCTAATTCACATTCTGACAAAAATAATGATTTTTTCAACCTATCCTCTTTTTGTACATGAGGTTTGATTTTATGTTGTACTAGTAAAAAAATTCAATCAGTTTTACAATCTTGACATGACGTAAATGTGATAAGAAAAGGAAAACGAAAGAACTAGCCTCGTACATCATTTCAAATATTTTCAATAAGTACTACAAACTACACAGTAAAAGGAGATGAAGTCTGTAGAAGTGGAACTCGTTCCCGTCCTCATTTGGAATTTTTTCTCTAATATAAATTTATTCACGTGCTTTGGACTTGACGTTCTTTCCCTCGTTTTTTTCTGTCTCCTCATGTTTTCACGTCTCATGCCGTTCTCTTCTCCGCCTTCTTGTTCTTTTCCCTCTTTGACACTACATCTGCATACGGCATACAAGTTGGGAAGAATTTGCATCTGAATACATTTACATAACGAACTTATCTCAATTCACAATTTTCAATTCATCGACTTGTCATACTCGTGAACTCTGTGCATTTATAATACATAGTACATAAGCGGAGATAGCATCACATTGCATTGAACGACATTGGAGTTTGGAGTATTGCTATGTAAAATAAAAAGTAAATGTTTATTCTGCACGTAGGAATATCCTGTACAACGTTCAAGTCCTGTGTGAGCATTTTGTATGCTCAATGCTTAAAATCAAAAATTCTTCATCTCAAAATGTAAAGTTGACATAAAATGATAAAATGCCAAGATATTTTATTGGAACTCACGCTTCCATAATGCAATAATAAAAGAAATTAACTTTCACAAACAAATTGTAAAGGTCGTAAAAAGGAGAGAAAGTGCAAAGCTCCAGTGCTCTTGTCTTGTATATCTACAATGGTGGATTTTGGAAACTTGTTTAGGCAGAGAGCAGAAAATCAAGAATCAAGCAGTGCCAGTGCTTAATGTTTAATACTTTTAGACTTTTAGCTCAACAAGAAATTCGAGAATTTGGCATGGACTCATAATTTCATTTTCATTCCAGAATCCAAAATAGGCACAAATCTAAATATTTTCTGTCCTGTGCACAGTTAAGAGAAATGAGATGAAGCAAGAGAAAGGAGAAAGAGAGAAAACATGTCAAGGTTATAAAAAATTCAATTTTCTCAACTGTATACTTATTTACAGAGAGAGGAAGAGAGAGAGAGAGAGAGAGAGGGAAAACGTTTCGTAATTCTAGGGTTTTGTTCCAAATTCCATTTCCAAGATAAAGGCATCAGTTGGAAGATTTATGACAAATTTTCTGCATGTCCTCGGGAAATCAAAAGATCAAACGCCTCTGATATGAATGACAATTAGCGTGATCACAATTTCACAATATCAGAATAAATATGCGTATGAGTATGAGTATGACTATGATGTATGAGCGAATTTACATGTATAATGTATACGAAGAATGTAGAATGTAGAATGTAGAATTTAGAACACCCTTTGACTACTCTGATGTCTGACGTTTGATATTGTACTAAAATATGGGTTGTGCTGAACCAATCACTATAATAACCAAGGGAAGGAAAGTGCGTAAAATTATAGGGAATAGACAAACAAAAGAACAGTGAAAACTCAATTTCACTCAAAATCACTGTTTGACATGACAAAGTGAAGGAAACTCACTTGATTCACTTTCCACGTTTTTGTAGATAGTTTCCGGCGTTCTCAGTTCCCAGTTCCCAGTTCTCACGTACATGTAAACTTCTCGCTCACGGCTTAAAAATTAATACGGTCTAATCTCTCATTTCTAATATTCTAATATACACTTTATACGTTTTAAATATTGATTCAAAATGATGATGATGATGATAATAATCATAATAATACTATATGAAAACATTTGAAATTCAAGAATTTCAAACGTTTCAAGGTAACTGAACAATAATAATAATATTATTATTATAGTTATTTGATTTATTCAAGCCATTATGCAATTTTCAACGAGATGATAAAATTGTCAAAGAAACTAATTACTCTTGTCTGCTCCTCCATTCACCAATATTCGTAGATAATTCATAATTTATAATTCATAATCCAAAGAGAAACATCAAAGTAAAACAGTGTGATATTTACCTTAATTTTGATCCGTGTGATTCTACTTATTCTGCATGTATCATGTATTCTGTATTTTACAATCGATTCACAATGCCAGTGGCAGTGTAGAAGGCCCAAAAACTGGTTTCTTGTGGGTAACTTTTGATAGCGTTTATGATCAAAGGAACCATATTAAACAATGTGTAGTTGTAAAATGTAAAACCAGGTAAAATTATTGTTGTTGTAATCTATTATTTATGTACGATGTAAATTATAGACTTCAGTAAACGCAAGATAAATCCAATCAATTCAAAATTCATGCAGTTTATTTTTTATTGTTGCCGCAGTTGTAATTTGTATTTGTTTAGGGCATGAGTATCAAAAGCGCAAAAACAAACGTTGATCACGTGGCTATGTTTTGAATTTTATTTCTTTCATGTACAGAAATTGTATCTGAGTATCTGTACGAGCTAGGGAAATAGTTGAGCACGACTATTTTTTAGGAGCCCAAAAACCACCTAGATTTCTTCC
>JAQGBH010004832.1:0-15716 GCA_034698265.1 Sminthurinus aureus
TATTTGATCCACTTTGCTTGAATATCTTCGGGCACTGCATCGTCCCAATTTACCTTTGCTTTCCAAGCTTCTTTCATCATCAGTTTTCCAACCAGTGTCAGAGGGGATAAAAAACCAACGGGATCAAATAGTCGGCTAATAAAGGACAATAAAACTCTCTTGGTGAGTTTTATATTTTCTTCAAAAGTGATTACATTATAATAATGACAATCATTGATTGGGTCCCAACCCAATCCTAAGGCTTTGTTGGATTGATTCTTGGTTAAATCAACACTTTGAGAGTTTAGATTCAACTCTTTTCTTATTGTTGGGTCTGACGATGTCCATTTTGCCATGGTCAAACCTCCTAGCTGACAGATTGCATTCACTTCGGAGTAAATTTTCTTGGCGCCATCTGAGGTGTTTGCGCCTGAGTTCAAATCGTCCACATACATGTGGTTCCTTAGAACATTGGCTCCTTTTGGAAAAGCATCTTTCTCATCTTCTGCAAGTTTTTGAATTCCCATAATTGCAAGATGAGGAGCTGAGGATACACCAAAGGTGTCTGTTGCAAGTTGAATTGTAATGATTTTATTCAAGTCATCCTTCCATAAGATTCTCTGGAATTTTTGATCCGCATCCTTCATCCGAAACATCCTATACATCTTTGTGATGTCTCCAGTTAGGGCGATGGAATATGATCTGAAACGGATTAACTGGTTCACCAAATCATCCTGCAGCTTTGGGCCGATCATGAGAATATCGTTGAGACTATTCCCGTTAGTTGTTCTGGCTGAAGCATCGAATACTATTCGAAGCTTTGTAGTTATTGCTTCATCTCGTACCACTGGATGATGTGGTAAGTAATAACTCTCTTGGTCTTGCTCTCTTACTGGATCGGTGATGATAAATGAGTGATTTAATTTTAAATATTCTTCGATTTGTTGAGAATATTGTTCCTTCAGCGCAGGATTCTTATTTAATTTTCTCTCGATGAGATGTTCAAGTCGTTTCATTGCTTGATTTCTTGAGTTGCCCAGGGGCTTATGTTCTTTCTTGAACGGTAAAGCCACTTCAATTTGCCCAGTTGGCAATCTTGTGACTGTATCTTGAAAATGTTCAACAGCAAGTTGCTCCTCTTTAGTCAACTGCTTTTCTGTTGGAATCTCTTCGGATTCGAAGTAATTTTTCAGTTGTGAATCCAACGTGCAATAGTTGACATTCACTGTTCGTCTGTCATTTATGCTCAGCGCATAAGGGCCGTTGACGACATAACCAAATGTGGTGTTTTGGAAGTAGGGAAATCCAGGGGGTCCCTTTAATCTTCCATCACGCTCAATTTCCGGTACATGCTCACATCCGAGCAAAATATCTATTTTTCCTGGACAGTTGAATCTTGGATCTGCAAGAGTTATATTTTCATAAAAGCGATCCCATTTTTGGTCCTGGGTGTCTATGAATTGCTTCGGCATTTCACTAGCAGGACTTTTCACTATTCCTGCAAGAACTTGAATCTTGTAAGACTGAGTTTTGCTCAAGAGAGTGAGGTTGACAGCTCTTGAGATTGTTCCAAGATTTTGATTGTTGACTCCGGTCATTCCCCAATCCACACTCTTTGTTGGTAACTGGAGAAGTTGAGCACACTGCTGACTGACGAAAGATGCGTCAGATCCTTTGTCTAAGAATATTCGGACTGTCACTTTATTACCGAATATGTCTACAGCATCTGCTAGCGCTGTGGCTAAAAATACATATTTATGTGTATAATTCTCATTGGAATTATGAGCGTGATGAGTCCTCACTACATCACTGGTACTGCTGGGCACAGGTAGAGCTCTTGTAGCTTCTTGATTATTTGATGCCACATGATTCAATTGTTGAATCGATGGTTGTTGATTATCTTGACTTCTTGCATTGATGCTCGAAGGTTTAGTTTGAGGATTATTATTATTAGTTTGATTATAATTATTCGGATTAGAATTATTATTATTTCTTCTTCCTTGCGGTCCTCGGAAACCATTTGAATTTCCACGGGTAGTGCTCGTACCACTGCTTGTGCTGAGTCCGCCTTGCGGAGCTCTGTTGCAGAGGGATGAATGATGTTTATCACTCTGACAGTGCTTGCAGAGCTGATTGAATTTCTTGCAGTCTTCAAAACGTGGATGCCTAGTCATTAAACATCGGAAACATCCATGATTTTGAAGTATCATATTCCCCTTCTCTCTGGAACTCAAGTTCTTGAAATCAGAGCAATCATGAATTGCATGAGTTCGTGATTGATGAATGATGCAAGTAACATTTGGGTTAGTTGCAGCATGATGAGAAGTCCGAGCATGTTGATACGTGGGTCTTGCATCCTTCTTGACTTCGGTTTTTAGTTCATTAAGAACCTGTCGGTCATGGTTGACGTTACTCATGGCTCTTGATTTGGCCATTACAAAGTTTTCAAAGTCATTCCATGGTGCCACATTGTTGACACTTTGCTGCGACATCTCCCAGTCTTCAATAGTCCGCATGTCTAACTTTTTCAGAGTTAGATAGTACAGGAGATAGTCAATGTGATGACTCTTATCTGAGTCCACCTGACTCAGCATAATTCTTGTGCGGCTCATAGTCTGAATGACATTCATCAGATCTGCTGCCTTGCTCTTCTGATCAACGGTGCGCACCTTGTACATATCGTCGAATACTCCACGAATCTTATCTTTCTGTTTGTCGAAATGGTCCTGTAATTCTTTCAAAGCGATAGGGTAATTCAGGTCGGTGATGGCATATTTTGATACCATTTTATAGGCGTCTGTATTCTTCTCCACTTGATTTTGCAGAATCTCCAGTCGTGTTGAGGCTGGAGTTGTTGCTTTCTTGGGCTTTGCCCAATAGTTGTTCCACTTGTCAGCAAAACTAGGCCAGTTCTGGCTAGTCCCATCAAATGTAGCCTTGAATTCAACATCATGCTCGATGAAGAATGTGGGAGTACCCATGGGGGCTGCGGCGCCTCCTCCTCCTAGTCCTGGAGCTGGAAAACTAGCCTTGATGGCTACTGCTCTGGCTTTCGCAGAGTTGATGTCGTGGTAGAGATCTCTGAGCAGTACATCTTCACCAGCCGCTGCAACTTCAGTTTCAGTATAAGCTATGTTAATGGCGTTGGCAATTTCTTGATATCGGATGAGCTGGGAAGTGAGTTCAGCTAAACATGTATCAACTTGGGGTTCAGTGATTGCTGTTGTTGAGTGTGTTCTCAATATGCTGAGTTGCAGCGTTACTTGGGGTGTTAGAGTCCTTCTGGCTGCTGAAGCAGCGATTTGAGCAGCGGTTGGCGGCATCTCGTGAGTTGTTACTTCAAATGCTGGAAAATTGGAGAATGGATTCTTGAATATTGACGTGAATATTCTCTTAAATGGTGATGGAAGTGGAGGTGGAGTTGGTGGCCTAAAAGGACTTGGTGGAGTAACTATTGTTTGAGTTACGGCTACAGTTTCTTCAGTTGGTTTATCTTTATCCAATGACCCGTCAAGGGTACTGTTTGCTTCTTCTTCTGGGGCTCCTTTTTCTGGAGATTTTTCACGAGTTGGAGAACTCTTACGTGACGGGGTTTTGACAACTTCTTCGTCACCGTCTACTGTCTCCGCTTCGCTGTCGTCTGTTGAGACTGGATTACTATCTTGATCCGTCAAGGTGTAGTAATGGTCTGAAAATAGACTGCAATGACCTGAGTCTACTAGCTGCTGAATTTCTATCCTTTGGAGTTGATCCACCAGAGCACTTGCTTTGGCAGGGTCCGACTGGGGTTCCTGACTGGTGAGTGTTGTATTAGCTGAAATGAATTCTTCTTCTAGAGTAATGTTAAGGTTTACTTCTAGATTTTTCAATAATTTCTCTTCTTCGATGAAATTGTTCAAATATTCCTTGAACTCATCTATTTCTTTTTCTTCTGAGCTTTCTCCCAACGTTTGAGCTGAGAATTGTTGGAATTTTCGGAAAATATAGCTAAAATCGTCTTCTGTGAGTGGACGATGAAGATCAAAACCCTTTGGGAGTTGAATTACCGCTTTTCCTTGATTGGAAATGGTGAATTTAAATTCACGACGCTTGTTTAAAGTTCTCTCAATAGTTTCCTTTAAAACAGCTGGAGAACGTCCGCCTATGTAGAGGTCAGACTGTAGAGTATGCAATTTCTTTAGCAAGAAATCGTCTCTACTAAAAGATCGGCGACGAACTGTCGGCGATTCTGGAAATGGAAGAGGAAGGGCGGCTGCACCCAATCCACTCAAGTCTTCAGTTGACTTTTTTCTCAAATTGACCTCGGATTCAATCCAGAGGTCAAATGTAAGAAAGGTTATTTTTCTGAAATAAGCTTCAGAATATTTTCTCTGTTTCTTCAATGTCTTTCTGAGTTTCTTCTCAGTTTGAAATTCAAGACCCCATAATATTTTGAAATAGTTCTGGAGCCAGTATTCACGAGGTTTTTCAGTAAAGTCAGGAATTGTTCTCCTTACCCCGAGAATATTTTCAATTACACCTCCAGGAATTTCTGGATCAGGTTTAGTCCAATCACTTGTGGACAAGAATTCAAACATTAGCCTTTCATGCTAATTGTTGAATATTGAATTTTTAGTAAATTTTCTAAGTTTAAGTATTTTTAGAAAAATTGGGCAGAGTTTACTTTGCGGCCGAAGCCAAATTGCTATTAGTTCGGCACTTTTATAAAACGTTGAAATTCTATGAAAATGTCTCTTTGACCAACTGCTGGTGAGACAAGTTTATCAAACAAAAAAAAGAGTAACGGGCTGTAATCAGTTATTGAATTATTAGGGTATTTTAAACAAAAATAAAAATTTAAAAAGAATAAAAAGTAAAATGGGAATAATCAAGGGATTTCCTCTACTTATTATCTATTAAAAGGGTAAACTTTGTTTGATTATGAATTTTAAAACAAAGAGATTTTATGCACCTGCCAATAATCAGAGCACAACTATAGGAATTTTGGCAAATTCCAAAATTTATAAAATTGAATTCCTTAATATGGACACTCAATGTACTATTTCATTTATCAAAATGAATAATGAATGCAAACCTTTAGAAGTCCTGTGGGTGTGTGTGTATTTGTGGCAGATCTAAAAAGGAACGCGCAAAAATACAATCCAAAGTTCGCACTGTACAATGTATAATGTACGATGTACAATGTCTTTTTCACTTTTTTCAAAACCGAATAAAATTCGTAAAATATCAATCATATATCAGTAAAATGTATACAATGGCATAGACATTAACTTCAGTTAAATACAACACATAAAAATAATGATTATAAAATAATAATATAATGTATATATATATATATATATATATGGGAATGGAGAGAGTTTTGGTTGTGGACGACGACTGTCTGGCTTTCTTGTTGCTAGACTGTGACGTATGCTTCGTCTGGTTTTCTTTGACTAGGCTAGACGAGACGATGACGTTGTGTCTGGGTCGCTTTTCCAACAATGGCGACTGTTTGGTTTATTCCATAGTCCATATGGCTCGGAATTCCAAGGGAAATTGTGCTCGAAATGAATCAAAAGGTTGATAGTTAGAAAAATTGGTCTTTGGTAGATCCAAAAATTCTGTAATTTTCGTAGCTAAATTGATTGTAAGTTGTTCAAAAACTTACAGTGATAGGGACAGTTCTTATTTGGCAATTACTGTCCCTTCTACTTTTACAAAGTAGGTATTGAAGTCCAGAATCCAGATTGTGACGAGTGAATTTTCATTCCACAGATCCGCACGAAATGACCTCCCCGCAATGAAAATTTTGAGTTATTAATCGGATGGGATTACCTCCATGTCAAAAAGTTGGTCTCTTTAGATGACTGTGATACAGGTTTTTTAAAGTTAAAACCTCACTAAACTATTGTTTTGTATTTCAAATTGGAGAGATAGGAGATTGTAGTTTGTAGTTTTAGTATGCACAATGCACAAAACACAAATAAATTGACACAATATGCAGTGCACAAAATGAGTATGAAACTGGAAGCTGGATTTTTATAAGATAAATAATCAAAACTATTATTTATTTTATTGGTTCTTTGAATTCAAAGAGATTGAAAATGGCGATTCGCCCTATGGAAATTGCACTGTTGTGCTAATAATTCCTACTTCTTTTTTGCCAATCTTATTAGTAAGACTGGTCAGGTAGACGTTGTTATTGCAAGTGAATTGTTGCACTTTTTCACTGTACATTGTACATTGTACTCTTCTTATTCTTGTTCGCCTCTTCATCTCACTCTCTACTCTCCGCTGATAAAAAATGAGCAGAGCAGCGAGTGAGACTATAGCTGAACAAGAGGAAAACTATAGCGCATAGTATGTAGTATAGAGTATTCTCTATACTACATACCGTTGAAATGCTGCTTGCTACACAGCACACAAAAAACCCCCACAACACACACACAACACACGGCCAACAATCAACTCAACTTCTACTACTCATCAACATTCTGGGCCTGGAAATAGCTATTTATCGCTATTTAAAACAAGGGTTGATGATGTACTAATACCAATTGTTGTGCTCTGAGTATGGAAAGTTTACGCTATGTTAAATGGATAAGACTGCAATGGTTGGAAGCTTAGCTGTAAAACTATGAATAAAAATGTATTAAAATGCATTAACTAAACCCAACCACCATATGATTTATGATAAAAATGTTCTGTGTGCCTGTACTCATGTACAAACACATAAAAGGATTGAACTCACTCTTTTGTCCAAAGTGAATCAATGTTAAGTGGGCAAACCTTGGCGATGGTAATCTCAAATTGTCGAGAAGTTACCTGAAATTTCTCTGTACTCGTCTTTGATTTTGGGAGACAGATAACGGTTTTAAGGGTCACTACACGGATTTGTCAGTCAGTACCCGGAATTACTTTGATTATACGAGCCATCTTCCACCTCATTGGTGGAAGATTATCATCTTTCAATAGGACTAATTGTCCTTTTTTGAGATTTGGTTTAAGGTCAGTCCACTTTGACCTTTTCTGCAGTTCATGCAGATACTCTTTGGACCAACGGCTCCAAATTTTCTGGTATAAAGCTGTTACTTTTTGCCAGCGGCTCAAAGTATTTTCTTTCAATCCTGTAAGGTCAGGCTCTGGAAGTTGTGTCATTGGCTGACCTATCATAAAATGACCTGCAGTCAATGGGACCGGGTCAGAAGGATCGTTGGATGGAGTGGTCAAAGGACGAGAGTTAAGAACTGCTGCGATTCTTGACAGCAGTGTTGTAAGTTCCTCTCTGGTCAAATGTTGGTCTTGCATTACTCTGTAGAGATGATGCTTCATACTCTTCACAGCTGCTTCCCAAAGTCCACCCATGTGAGGTGAGTAGACTGGAATGAATTTCCATTCAATCCTTTTCTCTGATAGTTGATTATGGATATCAGAATTTTGAAATTCTTGATACCATTTACGAATCTCGTTACTTGCTCCTACGAGATTTGGTCCATTATCCGAATAAATTGTTTCCGGATAACCATGCAAGGATGAGAATCGATGAAGAGCTCCCATAAAGGACTCTGTACTCATGCTATCCACCAGCTCCAGATGAACTGCCTTGGTGGAGAAACAGACAAACACGGCCACGTAACACTTTGTGGTCTTTTGTCCTCTTCCTGTACGATCGAGAACGTTGAAATGACCTGCTAAATCAATTCCTACGTTCGAAAAACAACGATGTGGATTCACACGCGAAGATGGAAGATTGGCCATCAATTGGCTGGATATTTGAGGCTTGAATCGCTGGCACACAATGCACTTTTTCACAAAACTGTTCACTGTGGCTGGGCCTCGAATCAGCCAAAAGTTTTGTCTAACTCTGGCAAGAAGACTCTTCACATTTGAATGTAGATCTTCAATGTGGTAATGTTTCAATAATAAAGTTGAGAAGTGTCCTGGAGGCAGAATAATAGGGAATTTTTGCCCATGAAGAATTTCTGCATTTGACAGGCGACCACCAACCTTCAAAATCCCATTTTCATAGAGTGGATTAAAATATTTTAAGGCACTCTTTTTATCCACAGGTTTATCTTCCTGCAAATTCTTGATTTCAGCTCCAAAGTATTTTTCTTGAACTCTTTGGATGATGAACAATTTGGCTTGTTCTAATTCTGGAATAGTCAAATGTTGACTCTTATTCATCATTTTGGTTTTAAAAGCATTATTCTTGAATCGTAGAATCCAAGCGGCGACTCTGATTAATTCGTTATAATCAGAGCATTTTTCAATCCATTGATTAAAATTTGATTGAATGTGATGAATAGACATTTCTTTTTTCTCTTCTGGAATGTCTATTTCTTCTTGAGGGACATCTGGCTTCTTGTATTCATCTTGAAGCAATTGAGCTGGCCCATTCCACCACAAAGAATGGTTCACCAATTCGGCAGGGGTAAGTCCTCTGCTCGCACAATCTGCTGGATTGTACGGTCCTGGAATATGCATCCAATTTTTTGACGGAATGATTTTTTGGATCATTGCCGTTCTATTGGCTACATATGTCTTCCAGCGAGCTGGATCGCTCTGGATCCAAAAATAGACGATAAGACTATCAGTCCATCCAAAAATGTGGTTGATCTTGATTTCCAAACTGTCTTGTACAAGTTTGGCCAATTTCACAGCGAGAAGAGATGCTTTGAGCTCTAATCGTGGAATTGTTTCAGTTCCGGCAACTCTTGTTTTTCCGGCTATGAGGTGAGTGTGGACTGTAGAGTCTTGACACTTGACTTTTAAATAGACGCAAGCAGCAAATGCTCGTTCGCTGGCGTCGCCGAATGCATGCAACTCGTAGGTTGCTGCATTTGAATAAACGACTGGTCTGGGAATCTTGATTTTCTCAATTTCCTTCAATTCATTCTTATATTTGATCCACTTTGCTTGAATATCTTCGGGCACTGCATCGTCCCAATTTACCTTTGCTTTCCAGGCTTCTTTCATCATCAGTTTTCCGACAAGTGTCAGAGGGGATAAAAAACCAACGGGATCAAATAATCGGCTGATAAAGGACAATAAAACTCTCTTGGTAAGTTTTATATTTTCTTCAAAAGTGATTACATTATAATCATGACAATCACTGATTGGGTCCCAACCCAATCCTAAGGCTTTATTGGATTGATTTTTGGTTAAATCAACACTTTCAGAGTTCAGATTCAACTCTTTTCTTATCGTTGGATCTGACGATGTCCATTTCGCCATGGTCAGACCTCCTAGCTGATAGATTGCATTTACTTCCGAGTAAATTTTCTTAGCGCCATCTGGGGTGTTTGCGCCTGAGTTCAAATCGTCCACATACATGTGGTTCCTCAGGGCGTTGGCTCCACTGGGAAAGGCATTCTTCATCGTCTGCTATTTTTTGTAGTCCCATTATAGCAAGATGTGGAGCTGCAGACACGCCGAATGTGTCTGTTTCGAGTTGAATTGTGATGAGTTTATTTAATTCATCTTTCCATAAAATTCGTTGGAATTTTTGATCCGCATCCCTCATCCGAAACATCCTATACATCTTTGTGATGTCTCCAGTTAGGGCGATGGAATATGATCTGAAACGGATTAATTGGTTCACCAAGTCATCTTGAAGCTTTGGGCCGATCATGAGAATATCGTTGAGACTATTCCCATTTGTTGACCTTGCAGACGCATCGAACACAATGCGTAATTTGGTTGTATCCTTATCTTCTCGGATTACGGGATGATGGGGAAGATAATAACACTCTGATGGCTTGTCCTGCTCGTCATTTTCAATGATTCGAGCATGCTTCATGTAGAGATACTCCTCTATTTGCTTAGAGTATTGTTCCTTCAGCTTCAGGTTTTTATTTAATTTTCTTTCGATGAGATGATCAAGTCGTTTTGTTGCTTGAATCCTGGAGTTGCCCAGGGGCTTATGTTCTTTCTTGAACGGTAAAGCCACTTCAATTTGCCCAGTTGGCAATCTTGTTACTGTATCTTGAAAATGTTCAACAGCAAGTTGCTCCTCTTTAGTCAACTGCTTTTCTGTTGGAATCTCTTCAGATTCGAAGTAATTTTTCAGTTGTGAATCCAACGTGCAATAGTTGACACTCACTGTTCTTCTGTCATTTATGCTGAGAGCATAAAGACCATTGACCACATAACCAAATGTGGTGTTTTGGAAGTAGGGAAATCCCGGGGGTCCCTTTAATCGACCGTCACGTTCAATTTCCGGTACATGCTCACATCCGAGCAAAATGTCTATTTTTCCTGGACAGTTGAATCTTGGATCTGCAAGAGTGATATTTTCGTAAAAGCGATCCCATCTTTGGTCCTGGGTATCTATGAATTGCTTCGGCATTTCACTAGCAGGACTTTTCACTATTCCTGCAAGAACTTGAATCTTGTAAGACTGAGTTTTGCTCAAGAGAGTGAGGTTGACAGCTCTTGAGATTGTTCCAAGATTTTGATTGTTGACTCCGGTCATTCCCCAATCCACACTCTTTGTTGGTAACTGGAGAAGTTGAGCACACTGCTGACTGACGAAAGATGCGTCAGATCCTTTGTCTAAGAATATTCGGACTGTCACTTTATTACCGAATATGTCTACAGCATCTGCTAGCGCTGTGGCTAAAAATACATATTTATGTGTATAATTCTCATTGGAATTATGAGCGTGATGAGTCCTCACTACATCACTGGTACTGCTGGGCACAGGTAGAGCTCTTGTAGCTTCTTGATTATTTGATGCCACATGATTCAATTGTTGAATCGATGGTTGTTGATTATCTTGACTTCTTGCATTGATGCTCGAAGGTTTAGTTTGAGGATTATTATTATTAGTTTGATTATAATTATTCGGATTAGAATTATTATTATTTCTTCTTCCTTGCGGTCCTCGGAAACCATTTGAATTTCCACGGGTAGTGCTCGTACCACTGCTTGTGCTGAGTCCGCCTTGCGGAGCTCTGTTGCAGAGGGATGAATGATGTTTATCACTCTGACAGTGCTTGCAGAGCTGATTGAATTTCTTGCAGTCTTCAAAACGTGGATGCCTAGTCATTAAACATCGGAAACATCCATGATTTTGAAGTATCATATTCCCCTTCTCTCTGGAACTCAAGTTCTTGAAATCAGAGCAATCATGAATTGCATGAGTTCGTGATTGATGAATGATGCAAGTAACATTTGGGTTAGTTGCAGCATGATGAGAAGTCCGAGCATGTTGATACGTGGGTCTTGCATCCTTCTTGACTTCGGTTTTTAGTTCATTAAGAACCTGTCGGTCATGGTTGACGTTACTCATGGCTCTTGATTTGGCCATTACAAAGTTTTCAAAGTCATTCCATGGTGCCACATTGTTGACACTTTGCTGCGACATCTCCCAGTCTTCAATAGTCCGCATGTCTAACTTTTTCAGAGTTAGATAGTACAGGAGATAGTCAATGTGATGACTCTTATCTGAGTCCACCTGACTCAGCATAATTCTTGTGCGGCTCATAGTCTGAATGACATTCATCAGATCTGCTGCCTTGCTCTTCTGATCAACGGTGCGCACCTTGTACATATCGTCGAATACTCCACGAATCTTATCTTTCTGTTTGTCGAAATGGTCCTGTAATTCTTTCAAAGCGATAGGGTAATTCAGGTCGGTGATGGCATATTTTGATACCATTTTATAGGCGTCTGTATTCTTCTCCACTTGATTTTGCAGAATCTCCAGTCGTGTTGAGGCTGGAGTTGTTGCTTTCTTGGGCTTTGCCCAATAGTTGTTCCACTTGTCAGCAAAACTAGGCCAGTTCTGGCTAGTCCCATCAAATGTAGCCTTGAATTCAACATCATGCTCGATGAAGAATGTGGGAGTACCCATGGGGGCTGCGGCGCCTCCTCCTCCTAGTCCTGGAGCTGGAAAACTAGCCTTGATGGCTACTGCTCTGGCTTTCGCAGAGTTGATGTCGTGGTAGAGATCTCTGAGCAGTACATCTTCACCAGCCGCTGCAACTTCAGTTTCAGTATAAGCTATGTTAATGGCGTTGGCAATTTCTTGATATCGGATGAGCTGGGAAGTGAGTTCAGCTAAACATGTATCAACTTGGGGTTCAGTGATTGCTGTTGTTGAGTGTGTTCTCAATATGCTGAGTTGCAGCGTTACTTGGGGTGTTAGAGTCCTTCTGGCTGCTGAAGCAGCGATTTGAGCAGCGGTTGGCGGCATCTCGTGAGTTGTTACTTCAAATGCTGGAAAATTGGAGAATGGATTCTTGAATATTGACGTGAATATTCTCTTAAATGGTGATGGAAGTGGAGGTGGAGTTGGTGGCCTAAAAGGACTTGGTGGAGTAACTATTGTTTGAGTTACGGCTACAGTTTCTTCAGTTGGTTTATCTTTATCCAATGACCCGTCAAGGGTACTGTTTGCTTCTTCTTCTGGGGCTCCTTTTTCTGGAGATTTTTCACGAGTTGGAGAACTCTTACGTGACGGGGTTTTGACAACTTCTTCGTCACCGTCTACTGTCTCCGCTTCGCTGTCGTCTGTTGAGACTGGATTACTATCTTGATCCGTCAAGGTGTAGTAATGGTCTGAAAATAGACTGCAATGACCTGAGTCTACTAGCTGCTGAATTTCTATCCTTTGGAGTTGATCCACCAGAGCACTTGCTTTGGCAGGGTCCGACTGGGGTTCCTGACTGGTGAGTGTTGTATTAGCTGAAATGAATTCTTCTTCTAGAGTAATGTTAAGGTTTACTTCTAGATTTTTCAATAATTTCTCTTCTTCGATGAAATTGTTCAAATATTCCTTGAACTCATCTATTTCTTTTTCTTCTGAGCTTTCTCCCAACGTTTGAGCTGAGAATTGTTGGAATTTTCGGAAAATATAGCTAAAATCGTCTTCTGTGAGTGGACGATGAAGATCAAAACCCTTTGGGAGTTGAATTACCGCTTTTCCTTGATTGGAAATGGTGAATTTAAATTCACGACGCTTGTTTAAAGTTCTCTCAATAGTTTCCTTTAAAACAGCTGGAGAACGTCCGCCTATGTAGAGGTCAGACTGTAGAGTATGCAATTTCTTTAGCAAGAAATCGTCTCTACTAAAAGATCGGCGACGAACTGTCGGCGATTCTGGAAATGGAAGAGGAAGGGCGGCTGCACCCAATCCACTCAAGTCTTCAGTTGACTTTTTTCTCAAATTGACCTCGGATTCAATCCAGAGGTCAAATGTAAGAAAGGTTATTTTTCTGAAATAAGCTTCAGAATATTTTCTCTGTTTCTTCAATGTCTTTCTGAGTTTCTTCTCAGTTTGAAATTCAAGACCCCATAATATTTTGAAATAGTTCTGGAGCCAGTATTCACGAGGTTTTTCAGTAAAGTCAGGAATTGTTCTCCTTACCCCGAGAATATTTTCAATTACACCTCCAGGAATTTCTGGATCAGGTTTAGTCCAATCACTTGTGGACAAGAATTCAAACATTAGCCTTTCATGCTAATTGTTGAATATTGAATTTTTAGTAAATTTTCTAAGTTTAAGTATTTTTAGAAAAATTGGGCAGAGTTTACTTTGCGGCCGAAGCCAAATTGCTATTAGTTCGGCACTTTTATAAAACGTTGAAATTCTATGAAAATGTCTCTTTGACCAACTGCTGGTGAGACAAGTTTATCAAACAAAAAAAAGAGTAACGGGCTGTAATCAGTTATTGAATTATTAGGGTATTTTAAACAAAAATAAAAATTTAAAAAGAATAAAAAGTAAAATGGGAATAATCAAGGGATTTCCTCTACTTATTATCTATTAAAAGGGTAAACTTTGTTTGATTATGAATTTTAAAACAAAGAGATTTTATGCACCTGCCAATAATCAGAGCACAACTATAGGAATTTTGGCAAATTCCAAAATTTATAAAATTGAATTCCTTAATATGGACACTCAATGTACTATTTCATTTATCAAAATGAATAATGAATGCAAACCTTTAGAAGTCCTGTGGGTGTGTGTGTATTTGTGGCAGATCTAAAAAGGAACGCGCAAAAATACAATCCAAAGTTCGCACTGTACAATGTATAATGTACGATGTACAATGTCTTTTTCACTTTTTTCAAAACCGAATAAAATTCGTAAAATATCAATCATATATCAGTAAAATGTATACAATGGCATAGACATTAACTTCAGTTAAATACAACACATAAAAATAATGATTATAAAATAATAATATAATGTATATATATATATATATATATATGGGAATGGAGAGAGTTTTGGTTGTGGACGACGACTGTCTGGCTTTCTTGTTGCTAGACTGTGACGTATGCTTCGTCTGGTTTTCTTTGACTAGGCTAGACGAGACGATGACGTTGTGTCTGGGTCGCTTTTCCAACAATGGCGACTGTTTGGTTTATTCCATAGTCCATATGGCTCGGAATTCCAAGGGAAATTGTGCTCGAAATGAATCAAAAGGTTGATAGTTAGAAAAATTGGTCTTTGGTAGATCCAAAAATTCTGTAATTTTCGTAGCTAAATTGATTGTAAGTTGTTCAAAAACTTACAGTGATAGGGACAGTTCTTATTTGGCAATTACTGTCCCTTCTACTTTTACAAAGTAGGTATTGAAGTCCAGAATCCAGATTGTGACGAGTGAATTTTCATTCCACAGATCCGCACGAAATGACCTCCCCGCAATGAAAATTTTGAGTTATTAATCGGATGGGATTACCTCCATGTCAAAAAGTTGGTCTCTTTAGATGACTGTGATACAGGTTTTTTAAAGTTAAAACCTCACTAAACTATTGTTTTGTATTTCAAATTGGAGAGATAGGAGATTGTAGTTTGTAGTTTTAGTATGCACAATGCACAAAACACAAATAAATTGACACAATATGCACAATGCACAAAATAAGTATAAAACTGGAAGCTGGATTTTTATAATCTGAACAATCAAAACTATTATTTATTTTATTGGTTCTTTGAATTCAAAGAGATTGAAAATGGCGATTCGCCATATGGAAATTGCACTGTTGTGCTAATAATTCCTACTTCTTTTTTGCCAATCTTATTATTAAGACTGGTCAGGTAGACGTAGTGATTGCAAGTGATTGTTGCACATTATACATTGTACATGGCAACTCTCTGTCTTCTCGTTCGCCTCTTGCTCCCATTCTGTGTTCTTCGCTGATCATTTGAGCAGAGTTGAGAATGAGAGAGTATAGCAAAACGAGAAGAAAAGCATAGCGCGAAGATATGCAGTATAGAGGCTTCTCTATACTACATACCGCTAACGAGCAGGTTTTGCTCTGCATGGAAAAACCCCACACACACACAACACGGCTGAAATCAAACAATGTTTGCACTCATCAACAATAATTTTAATACGTGTGAAGAACACAAAGAAGAAACCGACGAAACAACGTTTTATAACGCCAGTTATAAAATTTAAAATGCAAGAAATTGAATACAAAATTGGCTACGAAAACAATAGCAAATATTGTATAATTATAAAAACATTTCAATATAATGTAATTTCATCACAAAGATAGAAATTTCAAAACAAAATTAATTGAGATATTTTACAAGAACATAGAGGAATTCAACATTTTTGAACAATTTTTGCTACTACTTACTTTAATGAAAATTATGTACACGGAGAATAAATACAATGAGATGTTAAGTAAGAAACCGATCGATTGAAATTACACAGCTAGTTTAAAATGTAATAATGCAATAAAATACATAATAAAAGTTCAATCTTTTTTGAAACTGTTTGTAATTTTTACCT